>JAFVLL020032444.1:80842-174924 GCA_021397915.2 Tor tambroides | reverse complement strand
TTATACAAGTTTCACTTTTTGAATGGAATTAGTGAAATAAATCAACTTTTTGATGATATTCTAATTATATGACCAGCACCTGTATATTTATGCATTTGGCAGATGCTTTTATCCAAAGTGACTTACATTGCACTCAGGGTATACTTGTATAATTGTTTATGCATTTCCTGGGAATTGAACCCATGACCTTGGCATTGCTAATCCCATTCTCTCCTGTTTTAGCTACGTAAACATAAACTAAACCGTCTTTTATAGAAACTTTAATCTTTCAGTTATACTACATAATTTATCTTGTTAGGTTACATGTTTATAGCAAACTGCTGTGCATCACATTTGGTTTAACGCTGCAAAGATTTGAAAGTAACACGTTTAGTTTTGCATCTGTATTTGCATACACATTTCTGGCCTTAAAATAAAGGTGCGGGATGACATTTACATGTATGCATTTGGCAGACACTTTTATACAAAGTGATTTAAAATGGCATTCAGAGTACAATTTTTTTTTTTTTTTTTCAGTTCTCTGGGAATCAAACCCATGACCTTGACGTCATGCTCTACTGTATGAGCTACATTAAGGCTTTAAGTGTATTAGTCTGTTTTGTTGTGCAGATTACGTCGGCAGAATGCACAGACCCACAAAAGACTGATAATAGTTCTCAACTATTTGACTTTCTCAACTCCCTAGATAAAGTAATGCATGATCCAGGTCCATGGGAAAGGTATGAAGTCATACTGGGAAAAAGTTTTCAAACCACACCTCTGGTACATTTCACAAAGGATTTCATAGGAGATGTGGACCACCAAATTCTTACAGGATGACCTTCAGCTCATTGGCACTGTTTTCAAGATTGGACCTTCATAAAACATCTATCAGCAATTTGTGTGCTTTATAATGTTGAAGTGTTTGTAAAGTCTTGCCACATTTTACTTCTTAAAGGCCAACAGTTGATAATAAACAAGCTAAACCTGCAACCATGACGCTGATGTTCGTCATAAAGGTGAGGTGAAAGAACTCAAGAACATGCCAGAGTAATTGTCCCTCTGGTAATTCCGATCTGTCCCCCTCTGCTTATATATTCCAAGACCAGAAAAACACAAAGAGCCCTTTGTTAGGGCCAGTGGTGGCAGTGTGTGAGTATGTGTCCTTGGCGTGTTTCATTATCTTGAGCATGAGACACAGTAATCACCTCCTAAACCACCACTCCTAAAAGCCTTCACACACACACACGTTTTGCCAACTCCGACAAGAATGGTTCCAGCTTCTAAACAATTAACAATTAAAAGAGAGGTGCACAAAAACCCCCAAAGGGAAACAGTCTAGCATTGTGCTGAACAGGCCATGGGATCAGTTCAGATTGGCCACGTGTAAAGCTGGTATAAAAGTCCACTTCCTCTTCACTGGTCCCTTCCCTTTTGCCGCTTGGTTTCTTTCTGTCTCTCTTTCCTGTGTGTCATGCTGAAGAAAAAGAAGGATAGAGAGATCTCCGAGCCCTCAGTTAAGAAGGTAAGAGGGGAGAAAGTGACAGGGTGGTCTTTGGGCTTTTTTGGGGGCTGAAAGCTTAACCTTCTGGAATGAAAATAGTTCAGAGCCATCTGTGTGCTCAGCGTGGCTTAGCAGGGGGCAATGTGTGTCTTCTGCCATAGAGAACGAGAGGGGGTCCAACGCAGTCTTTCCAGCATCGTTGACCCCTGTTAGTCTTGATCTGTCAGCCTGGTGCAAATGCAGATTCAGGGTGTTTTTCACGTCTGACTCATTTGGAATGTTTGTTTCAGAACTTGGTGCATTTTCTCCCTTAGTTTGGTTAGTTTCTTTTAGGCAAATATGAACTTGACAATCATGCTTGGATCCACACCAAAATAATTGGTCCGAGATCACCTGGACAATTCAGCCAGTTGAAAAGGAACTTTGGAGTGGTTTGGTTGTCCGACCCGGTGGACAAAACAAACTCTGGAAGGGTATGATTGTTTGACCCAATGGACAAAACAAAGTTTGGAGTGATTTGGTTGTCCGACTCAGTGGACAAAATGAAATCTGGACTGGTTTGGTTGTCTGACCCAGTGGACAAAACGAACTCTGAACGGGTTTGGTTGTCCAACTCAATGGACAAAACAAACTCTGGAGCAGTTTGGTTGTCTGACCCAATGGTCCAACAAACCAAGCTTTATCAGAATTCATAATGGGAGATGTATTTAGAAAAAAAGCAAGTGTCTGATTCTGTGGGTGAGCACAGTAGTTATAACAGTTAAAAACCAAATAGTGCTTTTTCATCTTAGAATGTTGTGTAGTTGCGTTGCAAGAATTCTGTCTTGACGAAGCCTTGATTGCCGCTCCAACCTTGAAATTGAAATGCCCTGAAAACACTGAAAACGCCCTAACTACCTTAGTTAAACATAGATTCTGGTATTATTTTACACAATATTTGTGTACAGTGTATTTTTATTCTTGGAGTATCATGCTGTTAGCTTAACAACATCAAACTTTCTTGGTATCAGTTGTGAGTAGTCTCTGCAGAATTGCAGTCTTTTGTTGACCATTCCAAATCAAACACTTACGATTCTAACCAACTTTTGGACTAGAGTAGTAGAATTTTTAGATTGTGAATCCTGGAAATATGTTTTTTGCCATGTTTCTCACTGAATTTGAGAATTCTGAGCTTTTTCTTATCAGATTAGTGTCATGTTTTTCCTGCAAGTATGTGATTTGGATGAGTGTGTTTCCTGCACAATGAAATGTTCCCAGTACAGTCCTTCGGTCTTTCGTGCCAAGTGATAAGAGATAAACAGGTGCCAAATTGAAGTTCACAGAGTCTGCAGGTGTTTGTTTCTCTGTAGCGTTACTGTCGCAAAACCCCTGTGAGTGACAATTGCTCAAGTGCTTTCGGGCACAGCGGTGTGTTTGTGTGAATCAAGGTCTCTGTAAGTCAGGACCTTGTACTTGTCTGCATAACTGTATGTTTTACTCATGGTCTAAAAGCCATCCATCCATCCTGGAAACAGCACCTCCTATAGCTCCAACTTAAACCCTGAAGATTAATCACTGCGATCACTCAGTGGTTGATTGAACACTGTTATGGCATGGGGTTATGTAATAGTCGTGCTTTTAAAAGTCTCTTGATGGAGCAGGGGGATTTGAGGCTCGCCATTGACTCAGATAATAACGTCAGCAGGGGATGACTGCACCGCGCCATAATCCTCTCACGGTTCACGCAGCGCGTTCCTCTCTGCAGGCAACAGCTGCCACGCCATTAATAGTAGCGCAGTTTACCGACACGTCCACGATGAGCTCTCAATGATTTCCGCTGCAGACTTTCATTGAGAGCAGATTAGTGGTGGCTGACTGCATTTATAAAGGATACTGATGGAGTTATCAAGGTTTTAATATCAAAATCATCACAGTCAAACCTGCCAAACTGACATACAGAACGGACCTACTTAGCATGTCATATTGTGTTAAAGATTAGGATGGATCTTGGTTTAAATCCTTTCCTTTTCACTTTCCAAGTAAAGACTTATTCCTGATGTTCAGCTTAATATGTGAATTGTAGCATTGTGATGGGACTGGTCATTGTTTACATACCTGTTTGTCACTTCCTGTGGTAATAGGTACACCTCAGCAATTGTGTGAGTGTGTATGTGTGCATATATACATACAGGGTTGGGGAGTAACAGAATACATGTAACGGCGTTACGTAATCGGGATACAAAAATAGTAACTGTAATTCGTTACAGTTACGTCAAAAAACAAAGTATTCAGATTACAGTTACATTTTAAAAAATGGGAATACTATCATGGTTTTTAGAGAGAGAGAGAGAGAGAGAGAGTTTAAGCGTGTGTGAATTACCTCTGCGCGTCTCTCAAAAGTGTTCGGCAGCAGCATCTCCGCTATAGCAAAACTCTAAGTTCAGCTGCTTAAAGAACAGCGCCGTTATTAACCCACTAGTAAGAAGTGACATGTAGCTTTTTAATTTGCTAAACTATTTTACTGATAATATCATCAGAGCAGCGCTAACAACACGTTTCTGTGTGGGTGTGTGTCCGTAGTATTGTATGTGTGTGCGTCTGAATGGGAGCAAGACCGGGAGAAAGAGATGTGTGCTTTCCGTACATAATAAAACAGTATTTTGAAAAACATGGATATAATTTTGTCATTTATTTCCTATTGTTTAAAATATTTATTTTTGCTCGGTCATTGTCGTTATGGGTTTGGTTATTTCTCTGTAAGGACCTTTGGAATAACTGAAATCATTTAACGAAGTGAGATGGACGTGTATTAACACCATGTGGAAGCAGAATGTCCGATGACCACATGAAGCAAGTCCTCTTCTTTCATTAAAATAGAAAGGTTTGCCCACACCTTTTAACTGAATGAACAGTTTGAGTGCACATTTCGTCTTTCATTAGATATGCCAAAACCAACAAACCAAATGCAATTCTTCACAGGATTAAACTTGGCAGTAATTTTGAATCAGTATTTTATTATATTTGTTTGAGGACAAAAAAGGCAAATTTGCATTCTGTATTTTTTCAGTTGCGGAAATATTTGTGTTGTGTTCTGGTTTTATACAAGCAGAACATTTAGGCTAGTTACAGCATAGTTACAACTACATGGCAGTTTCTTAAATATTTTATATTGTGCATCAGATACTTTATATTTTGCATCATATCCATAATAAATATAAGTATTTTTGATTTTATTGCTTTTACTTGACTATATTAACACATTTGACCTTGAAGTAATCCAAAAGTAATTTGATTATTTCATATTGTGGTGCTTGGATTATGTTACTGATTACTTGTTTCATTAAGTAATTTGTAACTGTAATGGAATACATTTTTAAAGTAACCCTCCCAACCCTGTATACATATAATAATACTAATACTACTACTACTACTAATAATACTAATAATTTAACACAAAATAATTTAAAACATAACAAGTACTAATAAGTGGTTAAATTACATCTTGTAACAAGTACTTAAATTATAGTAACAGTAAAGACATGTTTTTATGTTACAAGAGATGTTCAAAGAATCTTAAAAAAAAATGTATATCAGAAAATGTTCCACATAAAAAGCAGCACAGCTATTTTCAGCATTGATTATAATAAGAAAAATGTTTCATAAACACCAAATCAGCATATTAGAATGATTTCTGAAGGATCATGTGACACTGAAAAATGGCTTTTCGTTATAGGAATAAATTACTTTTTATTAAAATATACTACAATTATTCTAAATTGAAAAAATATTTTACAGTGTTACTGTTTTTACTGTATTTTTGACCAAATAAATGTAGTCTTGGTGAACATATTTCTTTTTAAAGTCTTACTTTGTTTTTCTCACTGTAAGGTTTCTGAGTCTGGTGTTTTCTGGTGTTTTTTCATGACAGATCCAATTTGCAGACCAGAAGCAGGAGTTCAACAAACGTCCCACCAAGATTGGCCGCAGGTCTTTGTCTCGCTCCATCTCACAGTCTTCTACAGACAGTTACAGCTCAGGTATGGCGTTATACAAGCACCAGTACATACTATACAGTCACATGTACACGTCCTGTTAAACCTCAGTCAGGTGGGCTGCCTAATGTGTTACCATACGTCAAGGGTCTAATTTAGAGTGTCAGGTGAGTCATGTGAACAAAGGCTTTCCTGTGTGGGTTTTCTGGCAGGCCTCTTTAAGAGGATTACACTGATAAAGGAGAGTAGATTGTAGGTAAGGAAGTAAAATCTACATTCCTGCAGAGCTCTCTTAGGACTGTGTTCATGGAGAAACAGATACACACATCTACATAATTATTTTTTTCTTTATTATTCCCTTTTCAGCCGCTTCATACACTGACAGCTCCGATGACGAAACCTCTCCCCGCGACAAGCAGCAGAAGAACTCCAAGGGCAATGCAGACTTCTGCATCAAGAACATCAAACAGGCCGACTTCGGACGCAGGGAGATTGAGATTGCTGAGCAAGGTTGGAAGGGCCATAATGTGTCTTAATGTTTCTGTGCCGACAAGCTATAACTGTTTATGAGCATGAAGGCTGATTGTGCAATGCCGTGCAAGGCCTGTCAACATATTAAGCCACTGGTATTTGTTTATGTGTGAAGTAAAAGTGTGTTTGTGTGAGATCAAGCGAAGCGTGTTTTGATGTTCTTCCTGTGCTGCTGAGGGGCCATATGTTCAGTGTGCGCTGTGAGACAGCAGGGCGCCCCCTTCAGCCCCTCATAACCACATGGCCAAATACTACAGTGTGCACTTACATACAGCATGTGTCTGTTTATCAGCTTTAAAACTGTCTTTCATATTTAAAGCTATGTTATGTGACTTTTTTGTTAGCAAAATTAACAAAATGTAAATAATGAGTGAATATGTCTTAAAACCATAATCCAAACCATGTTTTTGCCAGTATCACTATGATAAGCCTATAATAATTTATATTTATTAAGAGTTGTCAGGACGGATTTTGCACACTTTCATCATTTGTCCATGCGTGTTTACATTACATCTGTAAATAATAGGAATAGGAATTGTCAGGCTACTACCGTATGCAGTGGAATTAACTTGAAACAAAAAACCTTTATCTTACGGGATAAAAAATAAAGTAAGACTTTTTAATCTCACAGTTCAGACTTTGTGGCAATTCTAAGATTACATCTCAGAATTCTAAATTACTGAGAAAAAAGTCTAAATTACGAGATATAAAAAGTTGAAATGGCCTTTATTTTTAATTCCATGGTGTTATGCATTAACTGTACGTGCATTGACTGGGTTTACAAATAAACTAAAGTCTTTAACAAATGACTGTAAAAAACAACGTTTACGTTGGTAACTATGCCAGTCTCTAAACCAGTTACTGCTTTTGTCCATTTGCCTATAAATAGCCTTGTCAAGTTATAGTTTCCACCATTATTTGATGTAATTAGCAATTATTATATATAATGTCACCATTGCCAAACCTTTTTAAGGTTGTAAAACAACATAAAAGTTGCTTACCTGCTCTTAAGACACATTTTTCAGATATCCATCTTTTGATATTGTGAGTTTTGGTGTTATAAGTGACGTTCACACAGATAAGGCCATCATTTGTAACCATGAGCACAGCAGTGTGCCTCAAGCCATCAGATTCATCCATGAATCACAACTCTCATAACTACCAAAATAATGTTCCTTCTCAAGTAACTTGTAGTTTCATGCTTCAGCTGCTAAAAGTTACACAGTGTCACTTTAAGTCAAGGATGTGCAAGCGAAAAAGGCTGTTTATTTTAATATTATAGCCAAGTGTTAATGTTTTTTTTTTGTGTGTGTATTTCTGCACTGTAGAGATGCCTGCTCTCATGGCTTTGAGGAAGAGAGCTCAGGGAGAGAAGCCATTGGCTGGAGCCAAAATTGTGGGTTGCACCCACATCACTGCACAGACTGCTGTGAGTTTCTGTACACGCACATGAAAATACACACATATACCTAATATTAACTTCATTTGTTCTTAAATTAAACTAATTAAATTAAATTACACTATAATTCCAACACCCTAATCCTACCCCAACACCTTTTTGGGACATTATTTGGCCCATTTAGGAACTTTTTTTTTTTTTTTTTACTGTCATACTATATTTGTGAGGATGTTTTCAAAAATAATGCTCCTTTTTTTGAGAGCAGACTGACATCTGTGTTTCAGTAATGTATCGTCAAGTGTTTGTTTGTGTGTGTGTTTGCAGGTGTTGATGGAGACCCTCTCTGCTCTGGGTGCTCAGTGCAGGTGGGCTGCCTGTAACATCTACTCCACTCAAAATGAGGTAGCAGCCGCTCTGGCTGAAGGAGGTAAATATTTTTCCTTTTTTATTCTTATTTCCTTTATTTTCTTTCATATTTTTCTGTCCTGATGAACTCCTGTGCGTCATCTCTGGCAGGTTTCTCAGTGTTTGCCTGGAAGGGTGAATCAGAGGATGATTTCTGGTGGTGTATCGATCGCTGTGTTAATGTGGAGGGTTGGCAGCCCAACATGGTAGCTGGACTATATACATACAGAGAAATATTATGAAATATTATGACTGCTCGATGCCTCAACAGCTTATGTCTCATAGATTTTAGATGATGGCGGAGATTTGACTCACTGGATCTATAAGAAATATCCCAACATGTTCAAAAAGATCAAAGGCATCGTAGAGGAGAGCGTGACTGGAGTTCACAGGTGATTTATAGTCATTTGTGAAAGACTATAGTTTGTTAAATGCATTAAATAGTGTTACATTTTTGGTGTTCAATGTGGATGAAGTGAAAACTTCAGATGTAGTTGGACACAATAATGTGGGGACTGCATTTGTTGTTTTTTTCCATATCAAATGGGAATGTCACCATCTAGTGGCATGTACTGGAACTGGCAAAGGTGGTTGAAGTATAGTATTTTAGAGAATATACTCTACCAGTCAAATGTTTGGAATATATTTAAGATTTTTTATGTTTTAATAATTTTTTTTTAATGTGTAATAAGAACCATTTTTATAATAATTATAATAGCCATTATATATCTCATGTGACTGAAGAAGTAATGATGCTTAAAATTCAGCTTTGCATCACAGAAATAAAATACACTTTAAAATATATTCAAATAGAAAACAGTTACTTCAAATTGTAATAATATTTTAGATTATTACCATTTTTACTGTATTTTCATTAAATCAGTGCGGCCTTAGTGAGCATAAGAGACTTTCGAAAAAATGAAAACATCTTTATTATTCCAGACATTTGACCTGCAGCGTATATATTAATTATACATTAATTATATATTATACATAGTGATTATCAACATTAATCTTTCAAAATTTGTCTTTTGTGTTGTGTGTTTTATGTTAAACATCTCTCATATTTACTTTTCTAGGCTATACCAGCTGTCAAAGGCTGGAAAGTTGTGTGTTCCCGCAATGAATGTTAACGATTCAGTGACCAAGCAGAAATTTGACAACCTCTACTGCTGCCGGGAGTCCATCTTGGATGGGTATGTCTCTTATAGAGGCACTCAGAATAGTTTTCCCAATCAATGTGTTTAACACACTGTGTGTAAAGTACATGTCTGTTCGGTTCGGCAGGAGTTGTGTGGTTAATATCGGCCTGTGGTTTTACTGAGCTTGTTTGTGTTTTGTGTTCAAGTCTAAAGAGGACCACAGATGTGATGTTTGGAGGGAAGCAGGTGGTGGTGTGTGGATATGGAGAGGTGAGATCCTTAGGTGGCAAATGTTGCCAGCTAATAACTGTTTCCTATGAGAACCTCTAGAGAGCTGCATTTAGATTTTCAGGATGTTCTTGGCCTTATCTGAAAGTAAACCCATTTAAATCTGTTCATTCAAAGGACTGGTATCTGACATAACCAGTCTTGCAAAATATAAAAGTGATTTTTTAGGATTGAAAATTGCGTGGTGAAGAGTTAAAATAGAAAAATCATTTTCTATATGTCTGATTAGCTAAACCCCAACCATTTTGGAATGATTTTGTTACATTTTAGAACATTCTATTTCATCTGTCAATCACTTTTGCTGACCACACCTCCACTGCACTGCTGCATTACTGCATTAGTAAACAGATACCAGATATGGCCACTAGAGGACAGAAAACCTCAGGAAATACCTCCACATGTATCTCATTTGATTTGTGATGAAAAAGTCTAAAAGGAATGTTTTTCCAGGAACAACAAAGGATCTTGATCGTGCCCTGTTTGTATCATTCATATTGCGTGCTGCATACAGTATATATTTTCACAGGTACATTTAACCTTTTTGTTCTGCGTAATTACCTGTTGTGTGTAATAAGGTGGGAAAAGGCTGCTGTGCTGCTCTCAAAGCGATGGGCTCCATCGTCTACGTCACTGAGATTGACCCCATCTGTGCCCTACAGGCCTGGTGAGTCGCAGCTGCTTTCACTGATTCAGCATTTCCTCAACAGCAGCGATGCCCTTTAGATGCCATTATATTACACCTAACACCATTCTAATGTGTTAATACATTGTGAACCAGCATTTGAGTTGTGAATGATTCTCCAGGACCGTGTATTCAGCATTTTTACACACCTGATTCAAATTATTGTAGTACATTCTTAACTCTTGTAAACATTCTGCAAGGTTCTCATTCAGAATTCAGTCTCATGCCATTTATTTTTAATTTTTACTGATGAGAAAAACTATTTTATATTTGTCATCGCACAGCATGGACGGCTTCAGGCTGGTAAAACTCAGCGAAGTCATCCGACAAGTCGACATTGTCATCACCTGCACAGGTAATTTTGAATCCGATTTCGTCAATTTCAAAGGCTTATTATTCTGATTGACTCTTAATTTGAGGGAAGAAAAATGACAATTAACCCATGAAAGAAAATTATTCTCTAATTTTTGCATCATTTTTGAAGCTTGAAAGCTGCTGCGCCCATTCTTTGTAATTGCTTGGAAAAAACTGACATACTTTAAAGTTTCTCCTATTGTGTTCCGTTAAATTATGGCAGAATTTTTATTTTTAGATGAATAATTCATTTAAGATCCGCACCACCCCTTGTATTATATACTATATATTATAACTTCATTTGAATTTAGTGAAAATTATTATTATTATTATTGTTGTTGTTTTTGTTATATATTTTATTATATTTTAAATAATTGCTGTTTTAAAAATAAATATTTCTTACATTTTTAAAAAATATTGTTATAAAGGCTTTTAGTCAATTTAGTATTGTTATTATATTTTATTTTATATTTTAATTATTTTTAAAATAATCATTTTTACATTAACATTGTTTTTAAATGAGGTTATGAAGGCTATTTGAGCTATTAGATAGTGTTCAACAGACACTGCACTGCTGCAGAATAATACACTGTTATATAACTGAGCACAGTTTATTGCCTGTATAACTGCATTCTGACTCTCTCTGCACTATGCAAATGCACTTGTCATTAGCACAGTGATTTTAGTATAGATTGCTCTTCCTAAAGTTAATTACATCTGAGTCTTCAAGTAATTATGCCTGAGCTGCAGTCAGTCTTGAATTTCAATTAAATGTAGTTTGACAAAAGTTCTGATTATAGACTAATTTCTAGCCATTCAAGAATCAAACCTGAATCACAGCTCAGTCTGCAGGCAGCTGTGTTGCTCATGTGGATGAAATTACTTTCGGTAGTAATTGCATTTTGACTTCTTTTGATTCATTTAATGGTTCTGTGGGGAAATACAGGTGGAGGATGAGGGACTTAAGGATTATGTGGCTTTTTGATTCACTTTAGATCAATTTCTTTCCTGAAGCTCCTTTCATCAACTAAACCAAGAAGCTTTCAGGGTTTCTCAGTTGCACTCATCTCACTCTTGTTGTGTGTGGTGTCCGTAGGCAATAAAAATGTGGTAGTAAGAGAGTACATGGACCGCATGAAGAACGGCTGTATCGTCTGCAACATGGGCCACTCCAACACTGAGATTGATGTGGTGAGGAAACTGCTCTAACCCATAATATATTCACATGTTTGTATGTAAATAAGGGTCTGAAAGTCTTCTTCCAACTTTTCAGGCCAGTCTGCGAACCCCCGAACTGACCTGGGAGCGGGTGAGGTCGCAGGTGGATCATGTGATCTGGCCAGATGGAAAGAGAATAGTGCTGCTTGCAGAGGTTAGAGAGATTGGAAATTTTGCTTTAAGACTATTTAGATTAAAATCATTCCTACCAGTAGGGCTGCACGATAAATCGCATGTGATATTCATACGCGTCTTGTCAGTAAAGCCGGTTCTGTAATCGGAAGTAAATTTCCATCAAGTGCGTGCTTTCACATGGAGCAGCATTTACTAAACAGAGCCATATTCACTGACAAGCTGTGCAAAACCACGTTCATAATCAAGTTTTTTTTAGAATTTTAATGTCTTATCCAATCTATATGCTGTATATATTTCCAGGGTCGTCTCCTAAACCTGAGCTGCTCCACTGTTCCTACCTTTGTGCTGTCCATCACTGCAACTACCCAGGTGAGACGAGAGAGAAAGAATGAAAAATGAGCACAAATGACTTTATTAAAGGGATAATGTGCTTTTGTGTGCATGCAAGGAGAATTTGACTTCATAGTCCAATCAGAGAATTGGTTTCTCAGTCTGTGTGGTGTGTAAGAGTATGAACCTCAGGCACTTGTGTGTGTGTGTGTGTGTGTGTGTGTGTGTGTGTGTGTGTGTGTGTGTGTGTAACAGCGTTGCTGTTGTCATGGTGACTGATTTCTTGCTCCTTTTTCCCCAGGCACTGGCTCTGATAGAGCTGTACAATGCTCCTGAAGGCCGCTACAAACAGGACGTCTACCTGCTGCCTAAAAAAATGGGTATGATGCATTGATATAAATACATGTGCGTGCATAAAAAATGCCGTGTATAAATGAATGGTTATGCATGACCTGAAATGAACTATTTGAGAGTTCTGTGCAGCTTATCTTCCACTAAGACAAGCGTCACATGCAGTAAACCCAGCATTTAAGTGAAATCCTCAAATGTTGTGTTAATATTATGGGCATCTAGGGGTGTAATGGTTGTAATTGGTTTAGTCTGCTCCATGCACGGATGTTTTCAGCCTGTTGAAAGATTCAGTGTTTTCTGCAGCACACATTGTAGAGAGTTTAGCCATGTGGGATCCTGCGCAGACCCTGAGGATCAGGAGACAGCTGAAAATAGGTCATGCTGTCACAAACGTCTGCCACTTCTCACTGCAGACTGCGCCGTTCTGTCACCTCTCCCTCCCCGATCTCTCATCCTCTTCACTGCTCTTCAGCTTTTCCTTCCAAACCTGCAGCTCACGCTCACAGACAAAAAAATAAATGAGAGATTGAATCCCAAATGGCCTGTTAAGAGGAGGTGAGAGATATGGGTAATTGATCGTAGCCTGTTAAGATGCGGTCACATTTACCTGTGACATTTTGCAGGTGAAATTGTGTCATTCCAATAGGAATCCATACAATTAGAAATTTTGCGTGAGAGTGAAAAAGTTCTGCAGCAGATTTCTCTCATTTTCAAGTTGAATTCAACAAACTGACCAACAGAAATCTGGTTAGTTTAAAAGCAAGTTGTGCTTTATACTTTGCTCTGCTATTGACGAGACAATGGACCTCTTTTTGCCTGCGAAATGAAATTGGAGATGAGTTTCCTTGATTTTCTGAATCTTTGGATCAGAAGTAAAATATTAATATTTAAATAACCTTTTGTTTGCAAAATGTGGTTTTTGAATTATTCATAAAGTTTGTGAGCCAGTTATGCTGTATCTTTGTACATTTAGACTCCTCTAGGACTCCTCAACTTTTCAGTTGATTCTTGTAAAGCCAGATTTTAATTTTTTTTTTTTTTTTTTTTTTTTTTTTAATTAAAAAAAAAAAACAGCACAATTACACAATTGCATATTAGAATGATTTCTGAAGGATCATGTGACACTGAAGATTTGGAGTAATGTTGCTGAAAATTCAGCTTTGATCACAGGAATAAATTACATTTTAAAATAATATAATAAAACAAAATAGTTATTTCAGTTTGTAATAATATTTCACAATATTACAGTTTTTAATGTATTTTTGATCAAATAATTTAGCTATTTATTTACTTTTTCTATTTTTCACTTGCTTCTTGCCATGAATATACCACCGTGGTAGCAGGTGATGAAAATTGGCACTGAAATATGGTGCTAAATTATAAACAGTTAATCAAAATGTGACTCTTCTCGATGCACGATTTTTAAAATATGCTTAAAAAAATGCTAATCTGCTTTTTCTGCAGATGAGTATGTGGCCAGCCTTCATCTCCCTACTTTTGATGCACATTTGACTGAATTGTCTGATGAACAGGCCAAATACCTGGGCTTGAACAAGAATGGACCCTTTAAGCCAAACTACTACAGGTCAGCAGCTGCATGATTAAACCTCAAGGATTTCAAAACTCCTGTCTGTTTTAATTATGTTTAATAATTGCATGCAATGTTTCATTTTTAGGTACTAGACCCATTCACAGATGGGAAACGAAGACTAAAGAAATTACCAAGACTCCATAATTCATACAGACTAAGGCGAGACAGAGCTGTGTGTGACAGCCTGCATTTGGAGGGGAGGGAGAAGCCCTGATCTGATTGGTTGGGGGTGAAGGGGCGTGGCTAATTATCGCTACGGCAGTGTTTATTTATTTTATGCTAGAATAACATAGCTAACCTTTTATGAGCTGCTACTGCCAGTGGTGCAACCTAGCGACGTTTTCATGGAGATTTCACCATTTCATCTTTTCTTAGCTTCATGTGTTAGTTGTATGTAATCCATTTAGAGATCTTTTATTGTTTAATTATAAGTTATGGTAAAGACAAAAAAAAACAAAAAACAAAAAAAAACAATGTTCGATCATACCTGATGATTTAGTCATGGACATGCCATGTTGTCCTGTTCTCCTGTTTTCTACATGTGATTTTATTTTATTTTTTTTTCTTTATTTAATATGAGGGGTGGGACAGAATTGCGGTCGGGTGCAGGGGTTCAAATAATTCTTTTAGTTGATCACACTTTTCAAATTTTGTTGTTGTTAATTTTTTAAAACTTGTATTAATTTTTACAGCAAATTTTAACATTTTTGCGCTCTCGGTTTTAAATAAAAGCTGTTGAAATTTAACTGGATTGTGAACGATTTGGGGGCGGGGCTTATCCCCTCCGTTCACTCAGACTGGAATCTCATTGGCTGAGGCATTAGCATTTCAAATTTCCCTTTCAAACGCAACACGCTCCTTCCACGCTGTTTCCAAGAACACCAGTATTGATGTTTGAGATCGAAACGCTCAAACTGTGCGCAATCTATCCACTTTATTGCTGAAACTCGTCAGGTTGTGTAATCACAGGGGTGTATATTAAGATATTTATACAATTTGTTTTTTTTGTTTTTTTTACTTCTGCCATCAACTTTTGTTCCTATGAACTCATCCTCTGTCATTATAAAAATAAGCAATTAAATGTTATAAGATACTTTAGTGTAATATGAAATTTAATGAAACCCTTGTTTTATATACTGTGAAGTAGAGCCTATATCGATGAGATACCAAATGTACAGTTAATCTGGTACCGAGTTTCTTTCCAGGTCCTCTGCAGATTTAGTCTGGAACTCAGTGGGAGAAAAATGTGTGTAAACTGAAGCCAAGACCAACTGTGTACTCATTTCAGAGGATAGAAGGAAAGTTTTGCTGTTTGCAGGCCTGTAGAGCAAAAGCTGCCTTTGTGACTGGGATATTCAAATATAATAAAATTGGGACCTTTATTTTACTACACTTCTGAAAATCTTTATGGCAGATATTTATCTCCTTTTTGCCATCTGTGTTTGTCATAAAGGCAATCAAAATGACATTGTCCGTTTCTTGTTTAATGTTGCGTCGTTTTCCTTCGCTCAGGACAGTTTCATGTGGATATCCGTGTCATGTCAGTGTCGATTAGCCAGTGGAACGCTTGCAGTGCAAAGTACTTTTTGTTGACTGTCCTGCCCAAGGTATACTTTGTTTTTGTTTTTTTTCCTAATCAACAGTCGAAAGAAAGTCTTTAATGATGAGTTGTCAACAATGTTTAAATATTGCAAGTGATGGTAGATGAGCAATAATCTGTAATCTTGAAGAACAAAAATAAAATTCACAAATGTAAACATTTTTTGCAGGTATTACCGACTGCGCTATAATTTTTTTAGCTTTGCGTCAAATCAGGGTATTATGTAGGCCATATGCATGTTTGACTTGATTGTTTATAGATTTTTTTTAATACCAGAAATCATTTACAATAAAGACACAAATCCCTATTTTACAGTGAGATGTTTAAAAGGTACACAAATAATACAAGAATATTTTTGAACTTTATATTTTTTATATTTTCTGTTTTTATTTTAATTATGTTTTCAGAATTCTGTTGTGTTTTGTCATTTTTATGTTATTTTTTGGGGGGGGGGGTATATTTTTATTTTATTTTAACATTTTTAGTTATTTTAGTACATCAGGTTATACTATAAAAATGAGAGATTTTAATTTTTAAATATTTTTAAAATTATTTAAAATTATTATTTTTTTTAATTAACTATAGTAATCTTGGCTTGATTATTCATGATGTCCAACTTTTGAAGGTCTGATGAGGAGACTGGCTTGCTTGTAGATAGTGGCTGAGCGCTCAGCTTCTGCTGGCCTGGCATTTTAGATATACTTTACAGTCACTATCCTTAGGAGATTTTAAATACTACCTACGGGCATCCCAGTGAAATGTGTTGCTGAATTAACCTGTTATGATGCCTTTAGGAAAGTATCTCAAATTTTAACTTGGCTGCTGCCTAAAAATAAGGTATTTTATTGCTATTCTTGGTGTGCTTAGTCACTTTGTATATTCCTGGACACTGAGGTCATGGATCAGAGGTGTAATTGAACAATGGTGGATGTTTATTCTGGACACATGATGGTTTGAGAGGGTATGTATGTATGCAAAGACAAGAACAGCTGCTGTTGTCACTGACACCTTCAGGTTACATGTACAAACACAAGTCATCTGTTATCCTCACTCTGACCTGTTTCAGATGACTGTCCTCAAGTTCAAACCTTCCCTGATGCTAAGTAAGGATACTAATAATGTTTAATAATTTGCTAAAAGTGTAATATGATAAACGTTGCAGCGGTTAAGAGTATATTTTTTCATATTTCTATCTCAGATCCTCCGAGAATGTCTGAACAAGTTAAAGTCTGTCCAGTTTCTTTTGGGCATCTTTCACACTTTCAAATTCAAATGTTCATTGAAGTGTCATTCCCACTTGGCTTGACTCATATGTGAAGACACCACCACAACAAGCGTGTCTCAATCAATAATTCACTGTGTTCAAAGTATGGTCTGTCAAAAACGTCACAATGTGGCTCTTTCTAGCTGTAGATCAGGAGAAAACTCAATGTGTTCTTTCTGTTCCTCAATGTGAATAATAGCACTTTGTTTGTCCGTATCACAACAGAACTCTGACAGCACTTTCTAAAGGCCATACATGATTGACTGGTGATTTTATTTGAATGAAATTATGTCTTTTATATCTAAGCAATAAATAAGCTGTAGCCCCATTTGAGGGTATTTAGCTACTATGGATTAATATTTTGAAATAGTTTGTATATTTTCTGTTTTCATTTTAAAGTTTTAGTAATTTTGTGTTTTGTCATTTTTATTAAAATTAAGATTTATTGTTAAGTTGTAAGTTTTTATAAAGAATTTTCATGTAAATTTATGCATTAAGACTTTTACCAAATTGAAAAATATAAATGGTAAAGGTATGTTTTATGTTATTTTCATAAAACAGCAAGAAAAAATGTATTTTATTTTATTTTATTTTATTTTAACAAAAGCAACCCCTGGGAAGCTGTATTGCATCGATTGCACACTCCTAGATATTAAAACATCTCTACAAATGTCGTTATTGCATGTTTTATAGCAATTAAAATGTACATTTATTAAAATGAGTATATTCTGAGAGAAGGACAGGCTATTTAAATGTAATAGCAGCTGCATATTCGTGGTCAAGCGCTGTGTGGGCGTGGCTCAAGCCAAACCACGCCCTCATCGGCGATCAGCAGCCAATCAGAGCGGCGGGGACGGATATTATTCTGAATTTGGAGTCCAGCAGCGTCTGTTCCAATGTGACAGTGTATTTCCGTGCGGCGAGCAGATCCACAGCCTGACAGATGCAGCAGCAGACCGACGACATGGAGGTACCTTTACTTAATGATTCTAACAGTAACAGACAGAAGTCTCTGGCTCAAGAGAGAGATGGGTTCAGCCATCAGCAGAAGGATTCGGAGGTAATCCGAGCGCACTGACAGTTTGCAGTGGCAGAGGGGTGTGTGTGGATGTGTGTGTAAGGTGGCTTGTTGCTGGGGGCTTTAAATGCCTCGAGTTGTTATTTTAGAAACATGCATGGCGCTAAAAATACCTTCTCTTTAGGAATTTGATCCAGTGTGACCGGCTGATGGTTTTATAGAGGATATAGACATGCGTTTCATGTGCATGCATTTGAAGGGTAAATATGAAGGATGCATTTGTTTCTGTCTTGAATTCCTACTTCTTACAGAGTATATGGATATATGCACATGCGCATATAAAATGCTGAGCATGTATGCTTTTGGCTCTTCTCATCCTCACATTAACCCATCAATGTCAGTGGGCACACATTCCTATGCATTATAATATGTATTCAAAACCAGTTATTTAGTAAGCTTGATATTAGCCTGGTATTATGGAATATCCATATTGTTATATTGGGGATTAAGAGGGTCAATAATATACAATCTGCTGTAGATTTATTTATTTTCATTTTCAAAAAGCAGTGGTTTATCTATCTGTCTATCTGTATCTATTTATATATCTATGAAAGAACTGAACTGGAGTGGTAAAGACTGCACACTATAATGTACTCATTGATCTCTCCAACATATTAACTTATTATTTATTCAGTCATTAAAAATAAAAGCAAGCAAATGCATATTTGATTCTCTTCTTGGCACAGCACAGCCCAGATTCAGTCTTCAAGGACAGTAACACATATTATGCTGGGAATACGTCCAGCCTAGTGAAGTTATAGTCATGAATTCCTCGACCGTGATCGCTGAGCATATTGAATGGTTTTTTTAAATAGAGGAATTAGAGCGTGTTTTCCTCCTGCAGCAGATTTTTTTTCTAGGACAGTGATGGGGAGGCGGTTTGAATGTACACAAAATGCCTCAAAATGTTGTGCATGACTGGAGTTAATGACCGGGAGTGAAACTCAAAGGTCAGATATGTGAGTGATCTGTCATTAAACCAGAATATACTGGATGTGAAGCTCTGTGCTTGGTCTTTTGGTATGTGCATGGTAATATTAGTGATGAATTATTGCATCTGGCTGCATTAAATGAGTTATGAATATTAAATGCTGAATATTGACTGGATCTTTTGGTATTTGGTCCAGTAGCTCAGTGCTGGGACAGGGCACATTGTGCATGCCCTGTTTTGAGCTTTACAGATTTACAGATTATTACAGTTTGTTTCATAGAATAGAAAGGCGTGCAACTCTTGTTCTCTTGCTCCTGTTTGCTTGGGCTTAGAGCTGAACTTTGGACTTTAGATTTCATTTTAAATTTGATGTGAATGTACTCTATATAATGTATGGAAAACTGAAATGTTAAGCCTGACATATGAAATAATAGTCAGAAAAATCATCATGCTTTTTATCATGCTTTTATGGCTCACATAGTTTTATTCAGGAGCACAAACTGAGCAAAAATATGCAATCTGGTGCAGTTGCTGATATTTATATGGCCAAAAAGTAAGATGAAATTCTGATAGCTTGTAAAGTAAGGTGATCTTTATAATATATCTGGTGTAGCAGACTGTTTACATAAAATGCATATCAGTTGTCACTCTATATCTCCCAATATGTCACATATTTAGTAAGATGATATTTAAAAGCTTAGTTTTATGGTCAACACTCTGTAGTTTTTATTGTGGAGGCAAAGCATACAGTATAATACAATGCAATATAATGATGATTGAGAAACAAATAAATGTTCCTCAAAAGCCTGATGGACCATATTTGATGCTCACATTTTAACATGATTTTTCTAAAAAAGACATATGGATAATTAAGTAAACCTAAGTTGCATTCATCTTGAAATAATACTAACAATATAAAAGTTATTCTTACATTTGCTTTATAAAGTAAAGTTTTCACAGCAAAAAGACACATGAACCGTGACCTGAAGATGGAGTTTTTAAATGATATTAAAAGGCCTTTTATTTGCAAAAAAATTATAAATATAATTTTCAGCACAGTTTTGATCATGTTGATCATTTAGAGACCTTAGAAAAGTGCAGATAAAATATGGGCTTTATAGAGTTAAACACCAGAATATATTACTGTTTGTAACCTAAAGTGCGCAGCTTGCAAGTATCTCGTAGTAATCAGGTATAGTGTGAAGTTAGACATGAAAAAGCCTAATGAATCACTCATGCTTCATTAGACTCCACCATTGACTCAGTTTCTTCAGCGTATAACTTGTGTGTGAGTAATCAGTGTCATGATTCACAGCAGAAATGTGTATTCTGTTTACAGGACGTTGTTCTAGTTCATAAGTATCATAATTTACCTTTGTATCACATGTTTCGGCCCTCGACCTGCCCTGTTTCTCTGAAAGCATCAGTATCTGGCGCTGGTTTGGATCAGACGTGAGTGTTCTGCTTCTGGGAGATCAGAGTGGGAGTAACCTTTAGGGAAGGTGTCGGAAAAGCTGTCAGAAGGAAAGCCCATCTTTCTCTCTCTCTTGCACCCACACAGCTCTCAGTTAGAGCTTCCTACCATGAGTATCAATGCCATCTGCTTCTGCGGACCAAAATAAAATGCTTCTGACTGTGCCACACATGTCTGATTTAGGAGGGAGAGAGAGAGACAGAGAGAGGAGGTTAAATCATTAGTTTAGTGTGCACATGCATTATGCATAAAGTATGTGTGTTATGATGAGAATGTGCATTTATAATTTTCTCACATTCATTATACAGTGTATTTTTTGTATTTTTTTAAACAATGATATCCAATAAATCCGGTCATAAATTTTAGCTTCCATGTTAATCCTTATTAATGTTAATAAATTAAAAACTAAATAAATTAAATGAATTAATCATTTACATATTTTATCATTTATGAAACATTATAAAAATATAATATTAAATAAATTATTTAATAAAGTAATGTTTTGTAAGGGACAGAGAGCAAGCATAATTCTGCATTTTTAGCTATTTTTATTCTGGTTATGAAAAGTATACTTTTTATGAAGTGTTTAAACTAAAAAAATTACCACTTTGATACTATTTTGGCTTTGTTTAAAGTATTATGAGAGTTTATTGTGGGATATCTTTTATCGAACCAAATAATGGGATGAGTGTATTGTTACCATCTTAATTTAAACTTAAATGTGATCCTGGAGCACAAAACCAGTCTTTAGTATCACAGGTATATTTGTAGCAATAGCCAAAAATACATTGTATGGGTCAAAATGATTGATTTTTCTTTTATGCCAAAAATCATTAGGATATTAAGTAAAGATCATGTTCCATGAAGATATTTTGTGAATTTCCTACTTTTGATTAAAACCTAATTTTTGATTACTTTAAAGGCGATTTTCTCAATATTTTGATTTTTTTGCACCCTCAGATTCCAGATTTTCAAATAGTTGTATCTCTGCCAAATATTGTCCTATCCTAACAAACCATTCATCAGTGAAAAGCTTATTTATTCAGCTTTCAGATGATGTATAAATCTCAATTTCCAAAAAAATTGACTCTTATGACTGGTTTTGTGGTCCAGGGTCACAAATGTAGTTTTATTTCTAATCACAAATTTACATATAAAAAAAAACGATTGGTCTTACGGGGACTTATTTTAAGTTTCTTAAACTGCCCACTGCCTGTGAAGTCTTTTTAGCTTATATCTGTCAAACAAAAGAGTATAAGCTTCTCAAAGAGGTTAGATATATGGTAAAACAAAAGCATTAAATGGAGGCAAAATCAAACCACCCAGACATTACCTAGCAAAGGCCATCCATCAAAACTCTCTGAGAAGGGGACTTGTTTGAGAAAGTCAACAATCACTTTGAAAAATTACAGAGTTCAAGATATGAGAACAGAGTCCACCAATATCAAGAGCTCTTTCGATATCATTGTCAAGAACCGTGCATTATGGGTGGGTGGCAAAAGAGGCCATTACTCAAAAAGAAACCATGTGAAAGCATATCTGAGGTTTGCCAAAAAGCATGATAGTGGGTGACCCATCTGTGATGGTTTTGAGGTCAGATGCCTCCATAATAAAGCTTTTGGGCAAAATTCAAAGTGATATGTGTGGGACAAGTCTAACACTGCCCACATCTAAAAAAAATAACAGCATGATGGTGCAAAATAGATACTGCAAGAAAGCTGCCTGCTAAAAACAAAGCTTGAGAGAAAGTCCAACAAAACAGTGAAGCCGGATTAACAAGGTGAATGTCCTGCAGAAGCGCTTAATCTTTAAATGAATAAGCACTTGAGCAAGAGAACCTGGTCCTCGGGGTGAATGAAGAAAGTTCATCTTCAACGTTATGCTTCTTACGTAATTTATTCTTCAACTGACAGCACAGAGCGTGTTCCCCAGATGTTAATTGGGCTGCAATTAAATCAAAATGCCTCAGAGGACCTGACACTTCTTCATTCAGGCAGATTGTGAAAGAAAAGCCTGGAAATCCATGTTTGGCTCAAGGTTTAAGAAGCTGTTTAGGGACATTAGCTTACAGTAGATCAACACTGATGTTTTGAAACCATTGGTTTGAGTGTGATTGTTCACAGTTTAGTAGCTCTTTGAGAGAGTTGGCTAAAAGACATGTGGCTATTCTTAAGCATAAGTGCAGACTTGGCCAACAGTCAGCAGTCATTTATGCAGGAAATATCCTTTTAGGTGGTTATATTTTTACTTAAAAGTACATGAGGCAATTTTGGGAGGGTCTATTTACAGTTTTTGACTGTTAATGGTAAGATGACTTTTTCACTTTCAAAAACTGTAAATTTAATAGCATTTTAGTGTAAAATTACATGAATTTATTAGTTCTTTGCCGTATACAGTAAGAAAACTTGCTGCTAACCAGTTATCAGGTTTTTACCGTAGCATTTTACAGTCTTTTTACCATTAAAATTACATTTAATTTTTACAGTTAAAATAATTTTTGAACAGTGCACCACATCAAGGAATTCTAGGAATGTCAGCTACAGGAATTTACTACGGTCCCTGCATACTGCATTTTCTAAAATAATTCCCTTTAAATTTTGTTATTAAAATATATTTTTAATAATACTGAAAGTGTTAGCAGAGAACAGTAACAAATTCTTCATCTCCCAAGTCTGTAGGCAATATTGTACCAAAAAGTATATACAGATGCAAGCTTACAAAAAAATCAAGTCACCCTAGACATGCTATTTTCACATATTATTTTATGTGTATGTTTTAATTGTTATTTCTTGGTACATTTTGAGCAAATGTGACATATTGTGGTGATCGAAATGGTGGTTAATTCATGCTGACATGTCGCCGCTCTTATTTTCTCTACATTTCCCACGCTATTGTTGTTGAAGTACTAGAATAGTGTGACCTGGCTGAATTTGCATAATTACAAGGAAAATCACGTGCTCCAGAAATAGTGGAAAGACCTGAAATGCGGTTGGCAAGTGCTTCAGGATGTTAGACATGTGATCCTTTCTGTTGTGGCAGTGGAGTTATTATTTGCCTCTGATCCGCAGGGGTCCATGGAGTCCCCGAACCTGGAGTTTGAATATGGGGACACGGACAGCTTCACTGCAGAGCTCTCAGGTGGGTCACACACCACACAAACATACCTAGGGATGAACAAACACTGAAATTGGGTGAACAAATCTTGGTGGAAGCAGCACAAGAATGGTTTTAGATCTGGCGGTTGTTCAACCATAGCTTTTAAAATAAAATAAATATAAATTCATAGAAGATTAGATGTGTGTTGTGCATATTTACTGATGTAATTCTAATGTGGCAACATTAATGGTGAACCTGTGTGTGGTTCATGTGACTCATGAAACGTTTGAGGTTTTATGCCTATAAGTATACCAAATGTTGTAGTATATAAACTATTATCATACAATATTATATTTTTTTTAAATGTGATTTGCTGTTACTGTAGGCTATGTCTGTGCTTAAAGATTTGGCTCATTTTACTGTTTTAATTTGCATGTAACATGCAACATGCCAGTTAATATTTAATGAATCTATTTTACCATGAAAAATCCAATGGTATGTGCTAATTTTACTATATATCTTTCTGTCTCTTTCACACAGAGCTGTACAGCTACACAGAGGAACCGGAGTTCAGTCTAAACAGGGATTACTTTGAGGAAGACTTCAAGAATCATGGTAATGTAGGCCGCAGTGTTGGGTGCAATGCATTACTAAGTAATTAATTACTGTAATTTAATTACTTTTCTCTTGAAAAAAATAAAGTAAGGGATTGCTCTTAACTTTTCTGTAATTTAATTACAATTACTTACTGCATTAAATACTGTGTAGACTATAGAACAATTCAATATAAACAATAGTGGATTTAACATCTAATGTTAAAATATATGTTTTTATATAACCTTCTCCCTTTAAATACTTTAGTAAGTTCAATAATAATTTATGCAATTTTATATATATATATTTTTTTGAAAGAATTAAAAGAGCACTTTCGTGTCTATCCTTGTATTGTTGAACTGGTTGAGATTGATATAGGATTTAGAAAGTAGCTTATTAATAAGTAATGCAATACTTTTTAGAGAGAGTAATTAGTACAGTAATCTAATTATTTTTGAAGATGTTATTTCTGAAGTAGCTAGTAATTAATTAAATTTTTAGAGTAACTTACCCTACACTGGAGTTATATTAAAGCTAGTGCTGTCAAACGATTAATCGCGATTAATCGCATACAAAATAAAAGTTTTAGTTTGCATAATATATATGTGTTCTATGTATATTTATTATGTATATATAAATACACACACATGCATGTGTATATATATTGAAAATATTTACACGTTTATATTTATATTCATAAAATGTATATTGTAAATAAATATATTTAATATATAAACATAACATATTTTTCTGAAATATATACTTGCATGTGTGTATTTATGTATACATAATAAATATAAACAGCATACATACATATATTATGTAAACAAAAACTTTTATTTTGGATGCGATTAATCGCGATTAATCGTTTGACAGCACTAATTAAAGCACAAATATTTTAATTAATATTTAACTTTTTTTGTATAAATCTCCTTGAAACAGGATGAATTTACTTGAGAAACAAATTGCATAACACAGTAAGACGTGTTCTCAGAGAATATATTTATTTTTACCACTTTTTTTGTTTGTTTTAAGCATAAACCTCTTTAAATTCTAAATTAATAAATAGAATAAAAGAAAAAAATGGCAAATTTGAGTAAGAAAAAAACAATTCTTAAATGATTAAACATATGTATTCTAAGAACAAGTGTTGTGATCCTACACAGTTTTGCTTCCCAAGTTAATTTTAAGCATGTTTTTAAATAGAAAACAAGAGAAAATATATTTATTTGCAGTGTGTCTTCACCAAACACACTGCTTATATTGCTTAAGAGCTGTTGTTTTGTGAGTTTGCTGAGTTTTGTGCTGGAATTGCATTGTGTTTAAGAGTGAGAAATTGCTTGGAGTCCTGGTGGTGTGGATGTGCTGGAACAGAGAGACGGCTGATTAACTGAACGGGTATAACGTTTCCACCTGTGTCTGAGAGAGAACAGAAATAAACCGTCAGCAAAGTTGCGCAGTTCTCTTTCTGTGAGAAAAGGAGCACTTTAATGAATGTTTATGTAGTTACTGTGTGTGTGTGTGTGTGTATAGCCTCAGGCTTTACCCTGCCTGCTGTGTGCGCAATCTCACCTCGCCAGACCTCTCGCTCTCTGTGTGTTTGCCATGGCACTGCAGCCCTACAAAATGGAGAAAAGCCAAGAGGCTTGATCACCAATGGCACGTTAGCTTTTGCGTGTTTGTGTGTGTTGATTGTGAAGCAACTGCATATCACGTGTTTATGGAGTCTCTTACGAGACACGTTTACACTTCTAAAAGTTTGTTGTCATCCAAAGGGCTCATATTTTTTGTTCATTTTCCCCTGGTGTCCACTTATAATGTAGCATTGCAATTTTCCACTGTTTCTCAGACTCTCAGATTTTATGCAGCTGTGCCTTTTAAAGGAATAGTTCATCCAAAAATGAAAATTTGCTGCAAATTCACTCACCCTCAGGCCATCCAAGATGTAGATGAGTTTGTTTGTTCATCAGAACAGATTTGGAGAACTGTAGCATTACATCACTTACTCACCAATGGATCCTCTGCAGTGAATGGGTGCCGTCAGAATGAGAGTCCAAACAGCTGATAAAAACATCACAATAATCCACAAGTAATCCACACCACTCCAGGCTATAAATTAACGTCTTGTGAAAAGCTGCATATTTGTAATAAATTCATAATTAAGAATTTTTTTACTTCAAATCATTAAATACAAGTCTTGTATCCATAATATTGCTTTCTCCAGTGAAAAAGTTGTCTCATGTGAATCAGGAGAGAAAACGTGTAACAAGGACACCTAAAAAAAAAAAAAGTGTTACCGACTTTTTCACTGTGTTATAATGAATTCCGGCAAGAAGCAATGGTTAAAATGCCTTCATGATGGATTTGTTTCTTAGAAACATGCAGGACATTCACAGGACATTGATGTACTGGAGTGGTGTGGATTACTTGTGGATAATTGTGATGTTTTTATCAGCTGTTTGGACTCTCATTCTGATGGCACCCATTCACTGCAGAGGATCCATTGGTGAGCAACTGATGTAATGCTACGTTTCTCCAGATCTGTTCTGACGAAGAAACAAACTCATTTGCATATCTTATGGCCTGAGAGTGAGCACATATTCATTTTTGGGGGAACTCTTCCTTTAAAGACGTAAATATAAACTCGTCACATTTGAAATGAGAAATGTATGCAAGCAAATGTTTCAAGATCTTACATCTCAGAAGATCAAGGAAATTCTGATTCCTCCTGATGTGACTTTAATAAAAAGCATCAGTCCCATCATAATTCCACTGTAAAGCCTTCAGTGTCAGATGAACGACCTCAGTGATTTCAATTTTACACATGCCTTCCACTGAAAAGACTTTACAGAAGAAATATGCTGCACAAACTCTCTAAGCATATGGCAAATATTTTGCCAATATTCAGAGGAAGGTTTGTGCAGTAATTTGTATTTCATAAGTCCCGCACTCGTATATGTGGTTGAATAACATTTTTGACTGAAAGAGAAGAGAGATCAGTGAAGTGAACGCCCCTTTCATGGGTATTTGAGCAACACAAATCCTGCCTAATCTTTCTCACGTGTGAGAAGTGAAACCAGAATGGGAGGTGGTAGAAGAATGGCAGAAATGATTAACATGGACAGAGACAGAATTCTTCTCTGCTCTGCTCTCAGTGAAGGGTCGGAGGTGGATGGAGTTGAGTATGGAGGAGCAGAGGGTGTATGTCATGAGACTGCTGGATGCTCTGGAGGTCACCGATCGAGACAAGAGGCTCAAAGTGGCCCGAGCCATCCTCTATTTGGCACAAGGTCTGAATATATATATATTACATACAACCACAATGCAATGGGTGAATCTAATGAAACCAGTCAACAACATCTCATATTTCACCTCCAAATCAAAAGAAAGAAACAATAAAATATATCGTGTGAAATGAAATCTATTTTAGGATCATTAAGATATTTTGCAACTGTGACTTATTTTTAATATTTATATATTATCTATAATTTATTAGATTTTAATAATTATTAAGCACAGTTCTCATTACTTTAATAATGATGTATTATTTAATTTGTAATTTTTTTCAGTATTCTCCTCAATTCATGCATATTTATCTTTTTAATAATAATGTTGTATTGCAGTATTTGCTTTTAGTAAACATTAAAAATATGTAAAACTATATTATAATTGCAATAATGAGAATCTTCATTGTGCGTTATGGTAATGAGAACTTGGACAAAATATAATTTCTCATTTTCTTTCGTAGTTTTTCTTTAATGATGTATTATTTAATTTGTAATTTAATTTGCAGTACGGCCTTTAATTTATGCTAATTTAAATAAAAATGTGTTGCAGTTTTTGTTTTGGTAAAAATTACTTCTAAAAGATAGAAATACATAAAACAATAAAATATGACCATTGCAAAATTGAGAATCATTATTGAGTATTTTTGTAATGTGTATTTAGACTTTAATAACTGACATGAAGATAATGACATGTCTTAAGAAAAATATATTTTCCTTTTTTCTTTTCTTTTTTTTCTGTTATTTAATTTTTTATTTAATTTGTAATACTGCCTTTAATTTATGCATATTTAAATTGTATAAAAATAATGTATTGCAATAGTTTTTTTTTAGTAAAAATATAAAAAAAATACAAACATTTGTTTAATATTTAATATTTATAAAATAAACCATAAAATATGAAACGCTGAGCATTATGGTAATTACAATTTGGACATAAACATGCTGAATTGGGATGAAAAAAATGTATGTATGTGTTTTCAGGTGTGTTTGATGAGTGTGACACAGAAACTGATGTCCTCTACTGGTCCCGACAGAACGTCTTCCTCCTCTACGACATGGGCATCTTCACAGCTCTGCTGGAGCTCCTCAGCGTGGAGATAGAGTGAGTGTTTTCATTTCCCAAAATGCCTCAGTCTCTGTGTGGAGATCTTTGAAGGAGGGCAGACCGTCTGCTGCAGGTGAGGACAGACAGGTGAAGGGTGAGATACTGGAAGAGACAGTCAGAGACTGAATCTCCAGTGGAGGGAAGTGTTTAACAGTGCTGCTATTTTTATTCTCCTTCTCCTGAGGGAGCAGGTTAGAAACGGCTCAGTCATGACTGTGTATGTATGTGTGTGTGTGTGTGTGTGTGTGTGTGTGAAACAGTTGTGTATTTCTGTGGATCTCCTGGGTGCTCTACTAATGAGATGAATGGATTTCTCTTTTCTGTTTCTTAATGTCCGCTGTGTATGGTAGCAGCTGCCTGGGCGGCACAGCGAGCCACTTCTCCATTTCTCTAATTACCCTCATTAAGTACACTTCCATGTTAATGGATCTTTTTATTTTGTTCAGAGAGTGATATCAGTGCAATCAGATTGCAATCAGTGATATCAGTGCAATCAGTACACTCTTATTATTGCACATACTGTACCGACATAAAAAGTGATGTGCAAAAAACTACTCAGAACACATTAGCAACCGCATAGCAATGGCCTGGCACCCATTCATTATACTTTAGGATTGTGGTGGCAAATTTTCCAGAAAATTTGTCATAGTTGACTAAATCGTACTGGGTGGGGGGGGTGTTGGGGGGTTGTCCCCCTCGGTAGGAATTGCGGTCCGGGGGCACATAGACCGTGCTGAAAGGGCGCTTTAGTGTCGGCGATTAAAGGGGCAGGGGCTCTAGCATTAACGTGAAGCATGATAAACATGATATAAGTCAACATATAAGTCAGCATTATATAAACATTATATAAGTCGCTTTGGAATATTAGTTGCAGTTGCAGATGATTAAAAAACATATTATATTTTATATTGTATTTAGTATTATATTGCAGAAAATATAATAGCTTACATTTATTATATGAAACATTATATTTCGGTTCATCATATAATTATTTTGTGTGCTTGACATTAATTGCATTATATAAATTGTTTTGGAATATGAATCACAGCACATTTAAAAAAAAAAACAAATAAAAAAAACATGTGACTTGTATTCCAGAAAATACAGTTAACATTTAATAAATTGTATTTTGCTTATTCATAGTCTTGTGAAGTTAAAAAGGCCCAGTTCTTTTGTGTATCCATCTTGTACCTGCTGTCATCTCTCCATAATAAGGCAGTTCTTTATTTCCTGCACCAGCACGCTCTCTCTCCACTTCCTCCCGTTCTCTTGTGTTAAAGAGAGCCACAGAGTGGTCCGTCTGTGATCTCTGCTTCAAAGACAGCCTGGCCACCATGCCTCTCCTCTTTCAAGCCCCTGCCCGGGGGATTTAATGTCTTTGTACATGGTCTCATCAGCCCACACAGCAGAACTGCTCTCAGGGAGACCGTACCGCTGCCTCTCTGCCTCTGCTGTGGTCTACTATGGCGTAACTTGCACAATTAGCCCTCCGGCTTTCCGAACATTGATTCATATTCAGCTGAGCACATCTGATTCAAATGATCAGGGTTTTGGCTGACAGCTAGTATTTGTACTGAATGCAAGGGATTAGACTGCATGGCTTGTTTGCTTCTCAAAAACTCTTTTATATTGTATTTTGTGGAATGATAAACAAAAATTGACTGGTTGTAATGAGTTTTATACAGTGCTTTTATTATATTTTATTCTATTTCAGTTAACAATTATTTTATTTCAAGTAATGTACAGGTTTTTATGGTTTTAGTTTTGGTTAACTCTATTAACCCTGGTCTTTTGGCGCAGTTGTAACATCAGAATGTCCTTATACGCATGCATTTATATTTTGATTTAATATCGTTCCCTTTTTCTCCAGTAATAACCAGGCGTGCAGCAGCGCAGTGAGAAAACCAGCCATTTCTCTAGCAGACAGCACTGAACTCAGGTAAGATGTCCACTGGGACTGATTTTTTTTGTTTTGTTTTGTTTTTTCCCTCTCACATCATGATGACTTCACTTCATCCAACCCACTTCTCAGATTTACATTCAAATTGTTGCGGAGGAACACTGGGCTGACAGAGAGTTTTCTGGCTTGCAGCTTTCATGTCTTTGAGTGCTTTGCATCAATGCACAATACATACATATATATGTGTATATATATGTGTGTATATATATATATATATATATATATATATATATATATACACATATATACCCTTGGTCACAATACACACAGACTCACTCTCATACTAACAAACACACACACTTACACTCAGTAACTCAGACTGAAAGTAAAGGCGTTTGCATTATGTTCTGAAGGGTTCTTCTGAGCATCATGTATCTGATGGTTGAGACCATTCGAGTGGAAATGGAGGGTGACAGTCCTGAGAGGAAGGCAGCCAGAGAGGCCTTCAAAACAGAGTTGGGTGAGAAAGACTGTGAGAGAACAGTGTGGCCTTTAGTATTACAGATATACAGAGTATGTGTGTGTGTGTGTGTGTGTGTGTGTGTGTGTGGTTGGCTGTTGACCTTCTCTATGGCGCAGTGATTAACCTCCCTCCTCCTCTCAGGTTCACCCCTTTATAACGGAGAGCCCTTTGCCCTCCTCCTCTTCACCATGGTAACCAAGTTCTGCAGCATGAATGCGCCCCATTTCCCCATGAAGAAAGTGCTGCTCTTACTGTGGAAGACCATACTGGTCAGTCTCAATACACACACATCAGAATCACTGTTCATATGCTCCATTGTAGATTAATAATTTTCATTCTATTTTGTTCCATAGATCTGATCTATTCTATTCTATTCTATTCCACAAATAATTGACACATATGCTATTCTGTTATGCTACATAATATTCTATTCTATCTATTCTATTCCAGCATTTACAGATTTATTCTTAGAATTAAACTTCTAGCATTCTGTCATTCTGTTCTGTTTCACTCCATACAATGTGATTACTGCTCTATTCTATTCTATTCTATTCTATTCATTACATTACATTACATTACAGTACATTACATTACATTACATACTACTGTTAAAATATGTAGGTTCAGTAAGATGTATTTTTTAAAGATATTAATTATTCAACAAGGATGATAGTAAAGACATTTATAATGTTTCTACTATTTCAAATAAATGCAGAATCCTGAAAAATGATCAGTTTCCACAAAAATATTGAGCAGAACAACTGTTTTCAACATTGAAAAAAATAAAAATGTTTTTTTTTTTGAGCAGCAAATCTGCATGTTAGAATGATTTCAGAAGGATCATGTGACACTGAAGACTGGAGTAATGATGCTGAAAATTCAGCTTTGAGAACACGGGAATAAAATATATATATTTTTTTTATGTATTAAAATAGAAACAGTTATTTTAAATTGTAAAAATATTTCACAATTTTGCTGTTTTTACTATGTTTTTAGTGCAGCCTTAAGAGCACGAGAGACTTTCAAAAACATTAAAAAAAAATCTAGCCAACTCCAAACTTTTGAATGGTGTTTTATTCTGGATTGATTGAAGATTTAATTCTGTTCTATTTTCTTTCATTATGCTACATTTCATTCCACAGAATAATTACTGCCTATTCTATTCTATTCTACCAGATAAAGAAAGACCTTTTTTGAATTTTTCAGAATATAAACACTGTTCTTATCATGGACCCTTTCGACTCTAAATTAGGCAGTCAATAACAGACCTGTTTATGTGCCTTTAGTGCTCTGTCCATTGATTTCTTCATGTTTGTGCACCTCAGTTCACTCTGGGAGGTTTTGAGGAACTACAGGAGATGAAGGTGAGAATGAGAGAGCAGCTGAACCTGCTACCGCTCCCTGAGGACAGCATTAAGGTGGTACGAAACATGCGGGCGGCTTCTCCTCCAGCCTCGGCCATGGAGCTCATCGAGCAACAGCAGCAGCAGAAGAGAGGACGCAGGAGTCGCCGGGTACGAGAAACACACACGCAAATGACTTTGAAAGCCATTGCACTAGCAGAAACCACGTGTAGATGAAATACATGTACTGTGCCAGCATGAGTACACACAGCCTCTCATGTGTATAAACCTATACAATCAGTATATGAAATACAAAGAACACAAAAAAAATTCTGATCTGTGTTGTCTATTACACAGCCCTGCATTCTGAAAAAATAATAATAAAAAGGCCTAATATTAACTAATTTGATGATGGGTTCAAAAATACCAATAGAAGCTTTTCACCATGTATATTTTTTTTTCACAAAATAAGAATGAAGATTTTTCAAATTATATATATATATATATATATATGTATCAGCTTTAATGCTTTAAAAGGAGTCAAATGTCAAAAGTTTTAATGACAAACCATCATTTAACGACAAAACATCAAGTATTCAAAATGTATCATTTAACTTACAATCTGCAAAGGAGCGGAAAAAGTGGAAATCAGGATTGATTAGGCATAAAATAACATCTTTAGAATCATTTATACATGCTGACAATTGAACAAATAGATGTAATCTGACTCAGAGGAAGAGAGGAATCATGCGTTTGTGGCAATTTTTCTGGTGATTAAGGAATAATACAAGAGCAAAAATGCTATGAAATGCATCATATTTTGTAAGAAAGTGTAACAGCTGCTATTTTTGAAATCAGCATCCTAAAATTAGTAAGAAGCATTGGATTGGATTGGATTTCATTCAGCGAATATGATGCAGGGCGGTGTTATTCCAATATGACGGCCCAACCAGCCTGCAAAACTTACGCAAGCTTTAAAATAAACACACTTCTGTCCTTCTGACAATCTAACATTGCAACGGTGATGTTACCAAGAGAATGAAATGTAGCAGAGCACCGATTGGCCGGACAGTATCGTGGACCAATCACAGCAGGTTTCACAATTTTTGACCTTTCTCCTTCCTGTCTCACTCTGTCTCTGTAAGTTTTCTGTAACCCTTTCTCCTCAACCCTCCCTCTTTTCTGCCCTTTTCTCTCTGGGTTTTCGTTGTCCTGTTGGCTCATTCCCGTTTCTTCCTTGTGTCCCTACAGAGTGCCTTTGTTGATAGCTTGGAAGGAGACAGTCCATATGCCAAGAAACAGGTCTTTACCCCAAACCCCTTTTGTGCATTCTCTTTGTTGTGGGCTGGCCTTGCACTCCTCCACTCTCTTTTCCTTCACAGCAATTTGTTTTTCCTTTGAAACTTGATTTGGGGAAGGGTTCTGAGAGATACAGCTGGCCATGGACATTAGCAAGACTCTGTCTCTCTCTCCTCCTATCTTTCCATTTGCACATCTTTCCACATATTCTCAGTCAATGAGATCCACATAGACACACTCCGGCTCCCACTAGCTAGCAGAATGGCTTCTTCTCATAGGCAACCAATCACAGCTGAGTCACATCTGCTCATGGCCTCAGTACCGCCCACAGACACACTCATACATTGACTGCACTGGAACAAATGGTGACGCTCCACTAATGCACCTCATGCCTGATGCTTGCTCTGAATCTTGCCATTCATGCGTTTGTACAACACTAGAGATGTGAAGAACTTGTTTTTTGTGCCTTTGTTGGACTGAATCTGCACAGGAATGTTAAAAAAAGAGCTGCATCTGGTGTTGTATCTGGAATGTGTGAGTCCCCAAATTTGGATTGAAAGTTTTTGTGATCCTTATCATTTGCAGGTTTATGGAACGGTAAGTTTCAGCAATAACTCTAGGGAATGGATGGGGAACGTGTAATCTGAAGGCTAAAATACCAGAAAAACCTGTGGAAAAAAAACCCTGATATGTGTTTCGTTCATTCAAAACCTCACATACAGGATGTTTCAGTTTGGTCAGTTCAGAAAAAAAAAAAAAATAGAATGAAACCAAACCTCATTCACACCATATAAATGATATTTTAAGAAAAGGGATAGTCCAGCAAAAAATGAGCATTTTGTCATCATTTACCCATCCTCAAGATGTTCTAAACCTGAATTTCCTTCTTCTGTTGAAGACGAAAGAAGGTTTTTTGAAGAATGTTTGTAACCAAACAGTAGCCATTGACTTCCATAATATTTTTTCTATACTATAGAAGTCGATGTCTACCAGCTGCTCCAAACATATAGGTTTGGAACAGCATGAGGGTGAATAAATATTGATAAAATGTTCATTTCTGGGTGAGCTGTCCCCTCAATTATGAATATGGGCCTTCTAATGAGACTCAATATCAGGGTCCAGAGTAATATATCCATTTACGACTTGATCTTAAACTCCTTCTCCCTCTCTTGCAGCCCCTGGTCAAGCAGGACAGCCTGGACACTTACAATGAACGGGACCCTTTCAAAAACGATGATGCGCGGGATGAGGAAGATGACCCAGAGGACTTGGACAGTGGCATCGAGGGAGAGGTCGACCCTCTCGACAGAGACGTTATTATCCAACCGCCACCGCCACCACCACCACTGCGGCCGCCAACGGAGAGAGTGTCCTTCCCCAAGGGACTGCCATGGGCTCCCAAAGTCAGGTAGTGCAAAAAGGCTTCATCAAATGTAATGGCCATAAACTGTGCTATTTTGACTTGTTTTTTTAGAGATCTGTTTCAGAGATCAGAGATAAGTACGAGCAGTTTCTTGTAAATAAAGTTCAAGGAGACAGAGTTTGGAGTCTGAACGTCTCATATGCTCATCAAGGCTGCATTTATTTGATTAAAAATACAGTAAAAACAGGAATATTAAAAGTGAAATATTATTCCAATTTCAAATAGCTGTTTTCTATCTGAAAATATTTGAAAATTAAATTTATTCTTGTGAGGCAAAGCCGAATTTTTAGCATCATTACTCCAGTCTTCAGTGTCACGTGATCCTTCAGAAATCATTCTAATATGCTGATTTGAAATTGGTGGTATTGACAGTGTTGCAAACAATAATTTTGTGAAAACCACGATTCATTTAAAAGAGCAGCACCTATTTGAAATAGAATTTTTGAACTTTTATTGTCACTTTTGATCCACTTAATGCATCCTTGCTGAATACAAGTATTCATTTCTTTAAAAAAAATCATACTGATCCCGAACTTGTAGTGTATCTGTAGTGACCCGTCTAACTGCCTACATAAATCTACTACAGCTCCTGTGCTGGAAACAAGGCTGGTTTTAGGACTGCAGTACCTCTGACATAAATAATGCATATTTGTGGACAGGGACAAATGAACTGGGAGAAACACGGAGGAAGAAAAAGAGATGAATTTGAAACATTGAAAGCTGTGACAGTCACGTTTTATCAAATCCTCTTGATTATTCAAAGAGCCACGCACAGTATTTACCTCTGCAGCTTCTTTACCTGTGAATTGTATCGCTGTGCTGAGCTGCACTGCTGCATGTAGATGGGAACGAGAGTGTGAGGGAGGGGGTGTTGCAGCACTTTAAAGAGGTTAGTGTAAAGACGACGAAGGGACACGTTTATGCTGCTCTTTTTGATAAGTTTAAGTAGCTGTCTGTTTGTAGCAGTCCTGTCCTAACCCGAGAAAAGGCTAAAAGAATTCCAAACCAACTCCTCATGTAGTCAATTCCCTTCTTCTTTCTCCTACAGAGAGAAAGACATCGAGCACTTTCTGGAGACCAGCAGAAATAAATTTATCGGCTTCACCTTGGGAAAGTGAGTCTCTGATCAGTTTTCCCAGGTTCTGAATCTATGATAAACGATAACAAAGGTCACCTTCATTATCATTAAATCAATATACTCTGTTTTACAGTGACACTGACACTTTGGTTGGGCTACCCAGGCCCATACATGAGAGTGTAAAGACTTTGAAACAGGTAAGCATGGAAACATTTTTGTTTTCTAATAGTCTAGTATTTTTCTAGACAGCTGGAAGAGTAAAGAAAATATGCATGAATACTAAACACTAAAGCATTCTCTCATGCTTCTAATATTTTGGCCTTTTATTGATACTCGGTAAGTTGATTACTGTTTATGTTGGATTTACCAACTGTTGTGCCAAAGATTGACGTGAATCCAGTGGTCTATTGCATGCTCTTTTGGGGCTCTTTCGGCCAATCACAGTTAAGATAGCCGTCCTCGGTCACCATGACAGTTCTCTCTCGCTCTCACCCCTTCTCTCTCAAGCACAAGTATGTCTCCATAGCGGAGGTCCAGATCAAGAGAGAGGAGGAGCTGCAGCAGTGTCCCATGACTATGGTAAGTGACTCAACTTTGCTGTTCTTTTGCATTTATTATTGGTTCATTAAGCTGTCAGTCAGAATCACCACTTTTGATTGGCTAGGGGGAAGAGGAGGTGGAAGAAGCACCTGCAGAGATTCTATATTTGGGAATGTTGCCTAGTCTCTCTCAGTATGTAGTAAGTGTCTCCTACACTTCATCTTTTTACACACCCAGATACTTGTGAATATGGCGCATGCTTTCCAGAAGAATATTTGTATTTATTGATCAGTTTCTTTCTGATAAAATTTCACAGCAAACACTATAGGCCTTTTTTGTTGTTTTATAACGTGTTGTTTTAGATTAGTGTAAAGAAAACATCCAAAATACGATTCCTAAAATTGAAACTAAACCATTAAAACCATAAAAAATATTTTCATTATACTTGAATAAAATAAGCATTAACTGAAATTAATTAAATTAAATTAAAATTCAAATATACTGTATATTAAAATATATCTATATATTTCTAGATATTTAGATTCCAAAGTAATATTCTAAAACTAAAACTGAAATAAAAATTAATAAAAACTATATAGACATTTTTAAAATAAAACTACTAAAAATGCCACAAACACACAACAAATTAAAATAAAAAGGAAAGTCTACAAATGAAAACTGATTCAAAATATTAATAAAACTAGTAAAAAAAAAGGTATCTCAATGACACTAAAATAACACTGCTTTTGACAGTATTTTCTGCTTTATGTAGTGATAAAAAGAGCCATCCAAAGTCCCCTGTGAAAATCGTTGACTTTAATGTGTTAAACAAGAATTTTGAATCTGGCTTTTTTTTCCAATATTCAGATTTCTGTTCTGGAAGTCTATGCAAATTAGTGCACATATTTAATTAGACAGTACCTCATTTGCATATTTAAACATAACGTTCTAGAAAACTTGTAATCCAAAAAAATAAATGTTTGGAATTCTTAATGTAATCAATCAACTTAACTTGGGAAATATCTCTCTATCTCTTTTTTTTTTATTACCATAATAACCTGGGGTGTCATTGCAAATTCATGCTGGCAAAAATTGCATTTTTGGCCTTAAACATGCATTTAATACTTGTGATGGAGGTATCAGAAGGTTCCACACTCCAGGCAAAATCATGAAACTGCTCCAATAATATGCTTCCCAATATTGGATTATGCATTACATTTGGTGTAATGGTTAATGCATGCAACTCTCAAGACAAACCTGGTAGGAATGTTGCACTCATGTTAGTCTCTTTGTAGATAGCTCTGTTGAAGCTCCTTTTGGCTGCAGCTCCAACCTCCAAAGCAAAGACAGACTCTATCAACATCCTAGCCGACGTTCTGCCGGAGGAGATGCCGTAAGTCTACGCACAAATACAGCAGAGACTCTGCGTTTGATGTGTGCATGGCGCATGAAAAGATCAGTGCGCTTTGTTTTAGACGCACAGCATACATTTCCCGTGTTTGTGTTGGAAACAGAATCACCGTCCTCCAGAGCATGAAGCTGGGCATTGATGTGAACAGACACAAGGAGATTATCGTCAAAGCGATTTCAGCTCTCCTGCTACTGCTGCTCAAACACTTCAAACTCAACCACATATACCAGGTCAGACTCTCTTTATTTGCCATTCCTCTCTCTGCTCGTGTCTCTCTGATGTCTTTGGCCGAACTGACCCTGCGCTCTGCTGATAGGCTCGCTATCAAAGCACTATTCATCACAAGACAATGAAAGAGAAAGAGCTAAGGAGAGACAATGATGAGACAAGGACTTAAAACTAAAAAAGGATACTCAAAATGCATTAAAAAGAAAGAAAAATCTGTCATATATTAAATTAAAGAGGGGATTTAGAGACTATCTTCTATGTCTGGACTCATGTACTGAGCCAGAAATCTCTACTTCAGTAGTGCTTACATTCACCAAACAGTTTTATTTCTTATTTATATTCTGAAGATTTATGGGTCAAAGACTAATAGGGGTTCAAGCATCAAAATAATAGTTTAATACAGCTTACATTTTTTCCTTACATTAGAATGTGTCCTGTTTAATGTGAATTAAAAAATTACGCTGTTTATTCATATATTATTTGCCTGATTTTATATAACATTTTAAACGTGGTAAAAAAAAAATTCTGACTGTTGACAGTATTTTCTGATTTATGAAGTGATAAAAATGAGATATCCATACTTTGAAAACTTTTGACTCTAATATCTTGCTTTATCCAATGTTCAGATTTATGCTTTGGAAATGTAATGCATGTTTAATTAGATAATGCCTCATTTACAATTAAATAGCATTTTAGCAAACTTAACATGTTTGCAGTTTGTTACCTTGTTGTCTCATGTGCTAAAAAAATCTTAGAATTTCCCTCCTAGTACATCAAATTATTTAAAAATATTAGCAGAGGACAAGAACAAAATGTTCTAAAGCCTGATGTTCTTCATCTTGTCAGCGCAGTTCAGACTAATCCTGTATGATGAGTGTGACAAATTATGAAAAATGAACGTGGGTGTTTTTAAGTGGCACCCTCTATTGGTGGAGAATGGAAGTGGTGAAAAATAGCACTCCTTTGAGAACAGTTTTCTAACACATTTATTATTTTTTTCTGTCATTTTACCCTTTCTCACACTTGACTTGAAGGTTCACTGAATTCATGCAGCACTGGATAATCAGTTACTAAAGGCAGTCGCGCATATCTTTTCCCTCTCTCTCCAATGCAATTACTCAATCACTCACTCGCTCAGATTAAACAACAAGAACAAGCATCAGCATTGCTGATCTGCTGACATATCCCGCAGAGCTGATGTACAGTTAATTCTGGGTAACGGGAGAGGCTCTGGGTTGCTCTTTGACAGAGTTTGCTCATTAATGTCTAAAGCCGTGATAAACGGAGAGCAACTGGAAACAAATCACTCTTCAATATGTATCTCAGTCTCAGCTGAGAGAAACGATGAATGTCTTACAAATGAAAGCCTAATGAAAGCTTCAGCTCATCAGAGATAGATGGAAGTTGGCAGTTAATTATAGATATTATGAGCCAAACTGACTTCCTCTCTATGTAACGCCATTGGATTTAAAGGGCCATTCCTCCTTATATTAAAACGTGTTGTTCAAATGCCGGAGATTTGTTATGAATTACTTTATTAATGAGCATGATGTATTTTTTCTTTCGGACAGTTTGAATATGTGGCTCAGCACCTGGTATTTGCCAATTGCATCCCACTCATCCTCAAATTCTTCAACCAGAACATTATGTCTTACATCAGTGCCAAAAACAGGTAGACATTTGGATATATGTTCATTCCATAGCGACTTCTTTGTCAGTAAGTCTTTTAAAACTATTGTGTTTTCTGCTGGCAGCATTTGTGCCCTGGATTTCCCTCATTGTGTGGTTCATGAAATGCCTGAACTCACAGCCGAAAGCCTGGTAATTATACAAAACACTACTTTTATTTGGTCAGTTTTTTACTTAAACTCCAGCCTTTATAATGTAGGTGACTAAATAGAAATAAACTATCATTTTTTGTTGGTTGGTTAAGATGCTGAATGTGTGTCTGTGTGTAAACAGGAAGCTGGTGACAGTAATCAGTTTTGCTGGCGTAATCTCTTCTCCTGCATAAACCTACTGAGGATGCTAAACAAAATTACCAAGTGGAAACACTCAAGAACTATGGTTAGAGAAAGAAAATGTTTATTTTTAAGAATACAAGCATTAAGCCATCTCATTTTTTTAATACATTACTAGGCAGTATTTAAAAAATATGAATTAATTTCTGTATAGATTGTTCATAAATCCTACTCCTCACTATTATTATTGTTATGTATTTTTATTTATTATGGCTGGTGTTTTTGCAGTGCTTGTCTAGTATTGTATAACCTTGCCCTACTTTTGTTTCTCTTGCGGCATGGACTTTTTCATTAATAAGAGAGACAGAATACATATCAGTGGTGATATATGTATATATAGCTAGTGATATCAATCAGAGGCATCTCTAATTGTTTAATACAATCTGTTCATGTGGAGAAAATCAATATAAAGGATTTTTTATGAATTCGTTCATAAATTATTGAATTTAATTCTATGGGGTGTTTTATGTATGAACAGTTTTGTGTACACTTTACAGTGATTTGTGTTGGTTCTCTTTCCTTTACAGATGCTTGTGGTGTTTAAGTCTGCTCCGATCCTGAAGAGGGCACTCAAGGTCAAACAGGCCATGATGCAGCTCTACCTCCTCAAACTCCTCAAGATACAGACCAAGTATCTAGGCCGCCAGTGGAGAAAGAGTAACATGAAAACCATGTCTGCCATCTACCAGAAAGTCAGACATCGGCTCAATGATGACTGGGCATATGGAAATGGTAAATATCAGGTTTTTTTTTTTTTTTTTACTGAGGGTTGGGGCAGGGCCTATGAGAAAGAGTCAACTTTAAGACCCTGTAGATGTACTGTAGGTTTGGCATCAGATTCAAATTTAGAATGTTTTTAAATTTTGAATTATTTTCTTGGTGAAACATGGGCCATGAGCTGCATCCCAACTCAGAGGCTGAATCTTTCAATGGTGCTATATGTATTTTTTATTTTTTTTGATTGTACTAAAGCATAAAAATAACAATATGTTTGCAGATATTTAGGAAACACCTTAAGAAAACAATGCTACAGCCAAATCTACTTTGAAATGTGTGTTCTGTGTCGGGAATGCCTGTTTTTGTTTTGTTTGGTGTGATTCCACCCACCGCCAGTTTACCCAATAGTATTTCAACATCCCAGGTTGCCAGTTGGTGGAAAACACAGCATATATGGAAGCCAGCAAATGAACTGGGTCACTCACAGAACACAGCTTCTACTGAACTAAAAAGCCTGGGTCCAGATTTAGATTCATCTAAAAATCTCTATGACCAGAGGCTTATTAAAATGTGGATAAATCAACTTATAGTGTAAAGCTCATCGCTTTAGGCCCTGTTTACACTAGTGCGTTTTTGTTTTAAAACGCATAACTTTTGTGACGGTTACGCGTATCGTTTGCACTACTCCGGCATTTTCGACCCTTGAAAATGGAGACTTTTAAAAATCCTGCAGACCCTGTTTTGGTTTGAAAACTCCGGGGTTGCGTTTCAGTGTAAACAGACCAAAACAGAGACTTTTGAAAAAGATGGCGTGGCTACCGGGTGTGCCTCACATGTTTTGGAAAGTGAAGCTGCGGGCTCTTTGATCGCCCCCTGGTGGCTGGCTGCAGTACAGGTCATAAACCCCGCCCTCTCCATGTAAACGAATGAGACTTGAGTCAAAATAAAAAAATAAATTACACTTCCAATACAGTTTTCCGAAATATGGTTTTGGTCATTTAAGGTAGTTGTTATCACGCTGATATATGTTCAGTTGTTCGTTTTTGTGATAAATTTGATTTAAGCTAGTAATTTGATGCTATAAATACGGGGCGTGTCGTTATGGTTGATTGGGTCTGTGGGAGTTTGATTCCACGGCTTCACCTCACGACACTACTGCGCAGACTCTGCCTCCAAACGAAGCTCTACCGCGCAGACTCTGGCTCCAAATGACGTCATTTACTAAAGATGTCAGCGGCCATACTGAGATGCTTTGGCTTCAATTTCTTATAGTGGAAGGAAGTGGAGACGTGTTGTCCATCTTTTTTTACAGTCTGTGGTGGCTGCCCACATTGGCTCTGCATATCCTTGACGACCGTGTAAACAATAACAACATTCTCATTGTTGTACCCATAGATATGTATACGTAGATTCCCCATTCAACCGCCCCAAGCACGCAGACGCATCCGCCATCTAAATAATAGAGAATCTACCTATACATATCTATGGTTGTACCTGCGTGAATGGCCACGTGACATGCGTTTTCGGTTGTGTAGTGTAGATAGAGATCGTTTCTGAAACACAGCTGAAACGCCAGTGTAGACGAGGAGCGTTTTCATTCTAAAATGCCGTTTTAAAACGAAAACGGACTAGTGTAAACGGGGCCTTACATTTGTAAACTGCACTTGTTTCTGTTGCTTGTCCTCAATCTGGCAACCCTCGTGAATGTCGAGTCTGAGGAGGAGGAGGTGGGAGAAACAACTCTCTCCAATATTTTGAATTTGGACTTCAGTACCCATTTCAACCACTAGCTGTCAATATTACATACTGCACCTTTAAAGGCTGCACTCCTTCAAATGCAGCTTCGAAATGCACCTTTCGATTCCTGGACCATGAAGGATACAACAAATGAATTCCTTTTCGGCCCAGACTTAACCATTTAACAATGTTTGGTTCGACCTTCGAAGGACGCAGCACCTGAATTGTGACACAGCTGTTGTAGTTGCTCTCATATGTAATACATGCTCCTATTTTTCATTTCCTTCTGCCAGATATCGACGCTCGGCCGTGGGACTTCCAGGCAGAGGAGTGCGCACTACGTGAGAGCATCGAGAAATTCAACACACGTCGTTACGATAAGAATCAGAACAGTGATTTTACACCAGTAGACAACTGCCTCCAAAGCGTTTTAGGTCAGCGTGTCGACCTGCCCGAAGACTTTCATTACAGCTACGAGATGTGGCTTGAAAGAGAGGTTTTCTCCCAACCTATTCAGTGGGAAGGTCTGCTACAAGCCCAGTGATCCTGCTGTGATTATGCTGGGACTTTTGTTTCTTATTAAAACGACACAATTACTGTGGGATCACGCAAATACTCATAGCACTGAGGGTCTGCCGTTCCTGTTCTGTAATGGATTCTTGTAAATAGAGATATATGTGAATATGGAATGGTGGTCTTCCTTATTCTGTGTAAAAGCATTAGATATATTTGTGTTTTTACCCAAAGCATCAGTTTATGGAATGAAAGAATGATATCTTCTCTAATATCTGAAGCACACTTTATGTATAATAACTGCACAATACAGTATTCTAACATATATATACTATACTGAAATTATCAAGATTTATTTATATGTTCACTCACTGTGTCTAACTGTGGAAATGTTTAATATTTATGTAAATATGAGGTCATGAGGTTGTGAGGTACCACCCGAGACAGGGTCTCTCTCAAAAAGTGCTTTTGTGGAGTTGTGTTAAAAATTAATTAATTAATATATTTTTCCCTGTAGCATCATGTGTTAAACAGGAGGGTGTCTATGTTCTCGAGAAAGCAATGAGTCACCACTTTTTGTCCCCACATAGCACTGCTCATCACACAAAAGACCCCTGAGCAGCACAATGCACACATTCAAAGTGTCCTTGGTGACTGTACCGTCACCCACACTAAGCATGTCGCTCACTAAATGGTGCTGGTTTTTAACACTACATTTTATCTCCTTGTTAATTGCGTCATTCTCTTCTGAGATTATATGACAAGGTCTTGCGAAGGACTGTTTGAAATGCTTGTGCTCTCTTCATCAAAACTGTCACAGATGGCAACTCACTGTTTATTCATGCTTGTTTTACAGGGTTCGTCTTGCAATATCATTTCTTATTTTTTTATATTCGCATTGTTTTGTACTAAACTATGGTGCTGTGTAAATGAAACTACCTATGATGATCCATGCCAAATACAGCACCATCACATTTTTTATATGTACACTGATTTGTTGCACTTGTACAGACTGCACTGTAAGTCAATGTGGAAAATTGATGTAAGAGTCTTTAATAAATTATAAAGAGAGTTAATAACCATAACCTTGTGTAACATATCTCAGTCTGCAGTTTTAGTTTTGTGTCATATGACCTCACACACTAGATAATCCACAAAGAGAAATTACTAAATTGTGAAGACTCGAGACCCTCTTGTTTATAACAAGAGGTTAAGTTGAACTTACTGTGCCTGATTCATTTTTTCTTAAATGGCAAGCTTATGATAGCTATTTTCAATTTTATACTATCACATTATTTTCTTATTGATAAAATCAGAACTGACCATAATGTCAGTGAAGATTCATCTTGAATCAATAAACGAACTTTGTCTCAACAGACATCATGATCATACTCTCAAAAGCTGTTAATGTCACTATGACAGCACATATTTCAGCTCAACTGCAGACAAAACTGATACAAAATCCGATAAAATGCTGGAAAGTGTCACTCCCTCACCTGTAAGTAACTTTCCGCATAAAGTGAACTTCTGTTGTCTTGCACTATATATAACAGTCGTTAAATTTTTATAAATCTTCGTTTGAGTTTCTACATGTGTAACGTTATGTAAGAAATGCCATAGCGGCACCTTTGTAAATTCATTTAGATTATTGTAACGATGGACTGAATGCGTCGTTGTTTACATGGACACTACAAAGCGAACTCACTTCGACTAAATGCCTCAAAACCTGAATTTCAAAGAAGTTATGTTGTTTAAAATGTGTTTGTTATTGGACAGCTAGCAATACTCATATCTTTATCAGGGAATGTGTGTTTATCCACTAACCCATTGTGGATTTCACATTGTAATTTGGTATTTGAGTGACTTTGTTGGATGAGATCGATTTAAAGTAAGCAATAGTGGGATTTGAACCAGAACTTTGTTTGAGATTGAAGCCCTTTAACCACTGAGCCACAGAGACTGTGATATTGTGTTCTTTTTATTTTTAGGGTTGTTTATATTTATCTTAATGTAGGATTATGCTGAGTAAAAGACTTCTGAACACGTCTCCGTTGTAGTTTCACTTTTTTAAAAATCTTTTTGAACCTTATTTTAAGTGACCCAAGTAAGTTTAAAACTTGTTAGATTTGATTCAGTACTTTCACACCCAAAGGTGAACAATTATCCACCGTACCACAGACACAGTGTTTAAGGCACTGTCATTTTTGGTCGTTTACATTAGCACTTTTTACTATCAGTTACATTTTTTTTGTAACTTAAACCTCAAGACTTTGCACTTTCTTTTCTTCTTTTTTTTTTTTAACTTAAATTATAGAAGTACTACCTGGCTAAACATAATTGATTGTTTACATTATTCTTAAACGAAATACTTATTTTCAGTTAAAATAATTTTACATGCAAGTAGATTATTACACCGTTTTGTAACGATTTTTGTGAATTACGCCAATCTCAGTCAAGTCTAATAACTTGTATGCACTATTCTTCTCCAAGAGAGTAAGAGCAAAATAATACCCATAATGCATTGTAATATCAACAGCCAGTTAGAATTATTCTCACAATATGTGTTATTTCAATATTCTCACGTATGTTAAAACAATGCCAAAACAAACAAACAAACAAACAAACAAACAAACTTAAGAAAGTGGCGCCCTCCTGTGGTGATTATTGTGACAGATCACTATAAATCAAGTCCAATAAATGCACTAAACCTCTGCAAAAGGGTGAGGGCACATAACGCATTTCAGTATGAACAACAAAGCTATTTACACTATTCTATCCACTCTTCTGATAAAAATAATAAATTTATTAACAAGAAAGTTAGAAGACCTAAAATGGTGAGGATTTTTGTAAATGACACTACTGCAAATCGAGTCTGTTGCCCTCGTGTGGTAATATTTGTGAATTATAACGCTGCAAATCAATTTAAATACAAGAACCTTCTTGACATGCTTGTTTACATGCAATATTATCATTATACACATAACAAATAATTATAAGAATAGAATCAATTCCAATTAACTTCAACAGGTTGCCCCCTCCTGTGGTGAATTTTGTGAATTACACCACTGCAAAACAGGTCCATTGAACTTAAATGGGATACGCCCTCCTGTGGTGATTGCTGTAAATTACACCATTGCAAATCGACTAATTTAAAGTACTTAATTGACATGCATGTTTACATACATATTTTCAAAACATTATATGCAAAACAAGTAATGCCTGGAAGATAGAATATACGATAATGACAATAACAAACAACAATTAAAAATTGTTTCAAAATAAAGTGCTAAGTAATGCATACAAACTACAAAATGATACATAATCAATTCTAATGGACCTAAATGGGTTTTTTGTGAATTACAGCGTTGAGGCTGAATTTAAATTGAGAGATGAGTGTCGCCCTCCTGTGGAGAATCCAGGTTAAAATCCAAGCTTTAAAATAATTAAGACAAAATGGTAAAAAAAATGGCCCCGGTGGTTCAGCGGTCTGACTTCACGTCTTCATGTGGAGAATTCCGGTATGAATCAAATGCTTTAGTTTCACTGGTTTTGCCTGGGGAAACAACAACAACAACAGGAGCCTGAGTGTGGAAGTGCCATCATTTATGTTATTACCACAATGTGCTTATTATTTTTCAATATAAAACAACATATAGTGTTTTTATAAACCGAATGATTCTCTTACATTTTTGTGTCCTATCTCTTGATTTGTTTGAAATAAATAATTGAATATATATATATAGGTGCGAGGACTGGAATTGGGAACCACTGGCCTACGGCTACAATGCAAGCCAGAGGAAATTAATTATTTGTATTAGGCCTAATGTTTTTTCTGTGAATCAGTTAAACATATATAGCAGATTAGCCTAGGCCTACATCTGTAAACTGAGTGAAATAATATGGCAAAAGTGCTTCCTTATTATTTTTAATCAAAGTAGAAATGCGAGTCAAAGGAACGAATGTGGCGAATCGTGTTTCTTACCTGCTTTTATATAGCTATCCATACTGAATCATATCAGAATTGTGTGTTTTACACTGATTCAACTTAATGACACGGCTAAAATTCGAGCAAAGGGAAATTAAATTATGCATTGATTAAAAAGAAATAAATTATTGATTATTCTGTCAAACACTAAAAACATACCTCTCTATTATTTCAACCTCGTATCTCCGTATAAGCTAGCGTATGCTTGGATGTTGTGCGATTATTAACAGAGAAGACTGCTTACCTTTCTCTTCTTCTCATGTAATTCAGGAACTTCCACTCACTTATGTACTTCATTGCCTTAAACCTGAATGTAATGATGTATTTGTATCTTCCTGGAAGCCTCCATGTTTGTGTGATGTCATACGCATTTATAGCAAACTAGAAAAATGTCAGGAAGTTTAAGAAGTTTCTAAGTTAAAACTCCAATATCAAGTGAAATTAAAGTACCAAAACTTTTTTAGTAGGAATTTCCAACTTTCTGAGTTAAATGAAACACTGGAATATTTTGGAATATTATTTGCTAACCTTTTTAAAACACACACACACACACACACACACACACACACACACACACACACACACACACACACACACACAAACAAAACTGTTGCATTTTTTCATAATATGATCCTTTTAAATGCACACAGATCTTACTTGAACATTCTTATGGCACCATATGCAAACCTTTGTGAGCTGAATTTTAATGTTTGAGTTCAGTTGTTACAAACAGTCTCAGTCTTCTAACATTTGCCATTTGTTCAGTGCTTTATGTACATTGTAAGAAAAGCAAACACCAAGGCAAACGTATGTGTCAAGTGGTGATTTGCATTGTTTTCCCTTAAAACCTATAGTAGCCTACTGAGCTCACTGAGGGAAAACAGATGTTGGTTAAGATTAAAGTTAATTATTGAAAGGCCACCTGAAGCACAGCACCGTCTGTGGTAGAGAAACATATAAATATATTTGAATTTTAAATTAGATACGAAAACTTACTTTGTTGGTTTTTATGGTACTGCATTTATCTTTGAGGAAATATACAGTATAGAGTTAAATGACAGCTAGCAGATACAGTTTTACAAAATAAAGTCATGTTTTAAAACATTGGCAAAACCTTTGTACAATCACACGTATGTTTCCGTCCTCCAAAAGTTTCTTTAAGATGCTCCTTTGCATACTCTTTAAACACAAGGAGCAAGTTTGCAAGCCATTCATTGTTCTTCTTAGCTTATTTGAATAGTTAAATCAAGATTTGATTGCCAAATGTGTCTGACTTGCTCTTACGACTTGTGGAAAAAAAAATCTTCAGAACCAGTGATATAAAACAATGCATTTAGCATTTTAAGAAATCCCTTTTGTTTACTTATTTATATCATACATTGCCTAAATTTGTTCATGTTAATTGTTTTCGAGCAGTTTTTAATGTGCAATCATTACTTTTGCATTCACAAAAAACCTTGCTATTAGTTAACTTAAATGAACATGCTTTCCTCAGAGTGGTCCGTTGCATTATTTTGAGCATATTTCTTTCTTATACTGTGTGTGAATAACAGCTGGGGTCAGTCAGAGGAGAGAGGGAGGGAGTTAATGCTGCTTTCTTTTAACAAAGGTTTCTTACAGCTCTATGAACAGACGTTCACTCGTTCTCGAGGACTGCAGGACAGAGAACCAGACCAGTCACAGCTAAAGGTTTTAACACCTTATTGCTTATTTCTTTTTCTGTCTGTCTGCCTTGATTTTTGACAGGTAATGACTGATCATGAATTTATGATGCTCTGTTTTTGTGGTACTTTTAGCTTGCCGAATGGTGTCACCATAACACACAATTTAAAAATAATCATGATTTTGAGTCTCTTTTTAAGATGAAAGGGCATGTAATGCGTGTTATGAGATAAGATAATCATTTAAATAATTAATTTAGTTTTGATTTATTGTCAGAAGAAAGTGGTCTTGTATAATTGGTGGAAATAAAATACAGATAACTAATATTTTTAACCAATTATAATAATAACAACAGACTATTATCAATGGATTATCCACCATAAAGGTCCCATTTTCAATCAGTCCAAAAGAATGACACATTATTGAATATATTTAGAATTTGTTTAGAATATATATATATAGTAAAAACAACAAAATTCTGCTGTTTTTATGTGAGCAATTTCTAAATCACAATTTCATTTATCTTTGAGCATCAGTAGTTGCTGAATTATCAAGGTCTTGTTGAAGTTGTTTTTAGTTATTTTTCAGTTTTTGCTGCTTATTGATAACTTTTGTCTCTTTTCAGTCACTATGCTGTACTTTTTGAGCTTCATTCTGCTTCTAGGTGAGAAATATTTTTTATTCAAAAATATTAAAGTCTGTCATTTATTATGATTTATAAACTGTTTACCTCATGGGGACCAAAAAAAAAAAAAAAGTCCCCACAAGTTCAAAAATGTCAGGTTTTACTATTCTTGTGGGACATTCAGGTTTACCTAGACAACATTGGGTTTTTCTGGACCACAAATCCCGCTATTGAATAATTAACACAAATGATGCATTTGACTCCCCTCAGCCTTTTGTGTTTTTCAAACAGATAGTGTAGAAAATGCCCTCGTCAGTAAAACCGATGCGAGCAGTGATGTTCCGGTGAGGTTGGTGGACGGTACTAATGCTTGTTCCGGAAGGGTCGAAATTTACAAAGACAGCGACTGGGGCTCCATTTGTGATGAAGGGCTGGATGATGTCGAAGGCAACTTGGTCTGCTATGAGGCAGGCTGCGGTCCTCTCATATCCATACAGCCTAGTGCTTTCTTTGGGGAGGGTTCGGGATCGTTACTGACGGATGACCTAAACTGTTCTGGGAACGAAAGCACGGTGCTCGACTGCAATTGGGGGAACCACACCGACGTGTGTGACCACACCAAAGATGCTGGCGTCATCTGTGACTGTAGGTTACATTCATATTAGTATCAAAATCGTGGCATCGTGGACCCTTTTGTGGAATTCAAAGATTCTAGGTTAAATGTTCTTCATGAAACCATCAGTGCTAACACTCTTAAAAACAAAGGTTCCATAAAAGTTTACAACAGTGTTTTGAAGTTCCCCAAAAAACAGTCCTTAAAATAACTGTTTTTCATAATGTAGAGAAAAATCTCAAAAAACGAAAGACCCTGTTGTGCAACGGGAAGGTTCCATGGATGTTAAAGGTTATTTGTGACCCTGGACCACAAAACCAGTCATAAGGGTCAATTTGATTCATTTTGATATTTTGATATAATATATAAGCTTTTGATATAATAAATAAGCTTTCCGTTGATGAATGGTTTGTTAGGATAGGACAATATTTGGCCGAGATACAACTATTTGAATATCTGGAACCTAAGGGTGCAAAAAAAAAAAAAAAAAAAAAAAAAACGCCTTTAAAGTAGTCCAAAGGAAGTTCTTAGCAATGCATATTACTAATCAAAAATTAAGTTTTGATATATTTACTGTAGGAAATTTTCAAAATATCTTCATGGAACCTGATCTTTACTTAATATCCTAATGATTTCTGACATACAGTAAAAGACCCATACAATGTATTTTTGGCTATTGGTACAAATATACCCGTTAAGAGTGGTTTTGTGGTCTAGGGTCACATTTATGGAACTATAGATTTCAAAAGAATGTTTGCAAAAGAATTGAAAGCTTAAAAAAGAATGTTTTTTTTAAGAGTGAAAGAACTTATGGAACTTTTCATTTAGCTATCCTTAGGTTACAAGGCGGCAGTGGCATGTGTTCAGGGAGAGTGGAGATTTTCCACAACAGACAGTGGGGATCGGTCTGCGACACCACCTGGGATCTCTTGGACTCAATAGTGGTGTGTAAAGAACGTGGCTGTGGAAGCCCAGTAGCTTCATACTACAATGCTTATTTCGGGAAGGGAACAGGTCCAGTATGGATGGATGGCGTCAGTTGCACTGGTCGTGAGAGTGCGCTGAAAGACTGTGTGTTTAGCGGTTGGGGAGTGACCACTTGCACACATGCGGATGATGCTGGAGTCACTTGCTCAGGTAAGTATGATCACTTGCACCCGAAATAAAAGCAAAGAACTGGGTATGTTTACATGCACTAATTTCTGTCAATCTCAATGAATCCAATCCTATTTCAGATTCTGAAATGTCTGTTCACACATTGTAAAACCCAATGGTAACTTAATGGTAACTTGCTCCGTGTAATGTTTTGACGGCTTTAAAGCATAAAAATACTATGTGTTTGCAGACACGTCAAGTTCACATACTTGTTTCTCCGAAAAACAACACTACAATTCTGTGTCAGAATATCTGTTTTTGTCTGTGTGATTCTGCCCACTGCCAAATTACCCAGTAGTATTTTGGAACCCCGGGTTGCCAGTTAGTGGAAAACACAACTTTTGCAGCCATGGAAGCCAGCAAATGAACTGGGTCAGAGATCACAGGCATATTCAACAACAAATCAACTTAACAACATACCCTGCATTCCATTCGGAAGGGCTCATCCCTATGCCCTAATCCCTTCAAAGGGTTTACCCTCCGGAGTGAGAGCTTCGAAGGGTTGAAGGGTGCAGGGGACCAAACAACTGTTTTTCGAAGTGCCCTTCTGCGTCATCATCCCATGTCCACACGGAGGCGCCGTCATCATGCAAAGCATCTGTGCAAAGGATCATGGGAGCCCGAAGTGTCCATCAGTTGTACCCTTCGAACGACACTTCAATATGGCGGCCATGATTGTTTTCACTCCGAAGTGCCCTTCGGAGGGCGATATATCCCGTTTGGAATGCACCGTTAGAGTGCAAGGCTTGTTGCCTTCCACTTTCAATTGCGCTCAATCTGGCAACCTGCGTGATCGTCGAGTCTGAGAAGGAGGGGGTGGGAGAACCGACTCTCTGCAATACTTAGAATTTAGACTGCAGTACAAATTTCAACCGCTAGCTGTCAATATCACATCCTGCACTGCCCAGGAGACCGATTACCTTAAACCAAGTAAACTATAGTAAGCTATAACAAACTACAGTAATCTATAAACCAATGTTCACATTTTGTCATTTCAACATTTACTCTACTTTAAAAGTCCAAAACAAAACATGCTGCAAATGCTGAGTTCAGTTTAAAGTAAAATGAACACATTTCATTTAGTAAATCTGCCAAGCAGGTTTTTACAGTGATATGAACCTTAAACTTTGCAATCTGAGTCACATTTCTGTTTACATGTGCTTTTATGTACTCTGAACAAAACTTCAGCCACAGAAGAGTTATTGCAGGTATAATTGCCATTTTTACCTTGATGACAGACCTAAAATGACTGACCAATCCATAAGACGTGAATAAACATACACACATTTGTAAGAATTAAAATGCATGTAAATATATTTTAAAATGTCAAAACATATACATCACGGCATGTGCGCAAGATATTTTTGAATATCATTGAGGTAATCACATTCAAGCATTTACATGTTTTTTTTTTCTTACTAATCAGTTTATTTCAGCTCTACACCACTTAAATTGAAACTGAATTGGAGGCTTATCAATTCAGTTGATGGCTCAATAGCTCAATCTGAAAATGAATTCATATCAAGCTCAACTGGACCAATTGAGGTGTTTACGTGAAGGCTTTTCAATCTGATCAATGGCTCAACTGGACTAAAAAATGTTAACACCTCAGCTGATCTAACTGAGCTCAGTCCGAATGAATTTTTGGATCTGTAATTTTCAGAAGTTACTATAAAAGCATGTGTTGATAGAGTGACTTTACAAACGTCCACCTCTTTCTTTTTTAGAGTTTATGCTTGTAGATGGACTAAACACTTGCTCTGGGAGGGTGGAGGTCCTCTATGAACATTTTGGGTGGGGAAGCGTTTCTGGCAACCACTGGAATTTGTTGGGTGGACATGTGATCTGCAAACAGATGGGTTGTGGAAGTGCAATGAGCGTCAATGGTGGATCTGCTTTTGGGAAGGGTTCAGGTGTGGCATGGATGTATAATACCACATGCACTGGAACTGAAATCTCCCTGAAAAGATGTCTTTCAGGCTATGAGAAAAAGAGCTCGCACAACAATGACGCAGGAGTGGTCTGCAGAGGTAAGTGTGAGCGACAAACTGCGAACTACGATGATTACGTCAAGACTGCACGTCAAATGCAGTGTGAATTCATCTGAATTTTTATGCTTTCAGAGGTGAAACTGGCAAACGGCCCAAATGATTGTCAGGGCACAGTGCAGGTTCGCTATACTGGAGACTGGGGCACAATATGCCACTACAATTGGGATCTACTGGATGGTATTGTGCTGTGCCGAGAACTCGGTTGTGGTCCTCTTAAAGCGACGTACGCCGCAGCTTATTTTGGGAAGGGCACAGGGAAAATACTGATGGATAATGTTCTGTGTACCGGGAGTGAGTCCTCACTGAAGAAATGCAGTCACTCTACATCTGTAAATAGCCTCTGTACACATTCACAGGATGCAGGGGTCGTCTGCGGAGGTAAATTAAAAAACAAAAAGAGGTTTGAAATGAACAAATGTACTTATATACAGAAATATGTTTCACATGCTTGCAAACACCTAATTTTGTTGCAAGAAAAGATTAGGAGCATGTTGAACACTTGTCACACTTTTTACTGCAAACCTTGAAGTCTTGATCACAAACAAGCTGTTGGACATTGGACATTTCCACCATTATGGACCATTTTCACACTTCAGAATTTTTGCATTCTCATTTACTCCAACAGAAAGGGGGGGGGGGGCATTTCTATGACTTTCCAAAATAGAAAAAAAATCTCGAGAGATTAGGTTGATCAAAAGAGAGAAAGATGTCGAATTTGCTGTTGTTCCCTCAGACGTTGCATTAGAAACAATCACGCAATAACGTTAACTAATTTTCCGTAATTTAATGCCAAGGTGATAAACACAAAGTATTGTGTTATATATGTGCATTACTACAATTATAATATAATTATAATATAATAAATTATAATACATTATGATAGGTTTACAATGTTAATTACTGTGAAACACATCGTCACAGTCTGTGAAAAAAGTTCATTGTCCAGCGGCGAAAAAAAATTATTTACATTTTCTGTGACAACATGCCCCTATAGTGTTCTACAATGGGAATCTGCCTTAATAAAATTTAGTCATAATAAAATATCTAACAAAAAATATCAAACATAAAACAATGCAAATATGTGAAAGGTGCTTTGGCTAACAAATTGAAACTAAATAATTTATAAATTGTGCATAAAGACTGACCTGAAATATATGTATTCAGTATATAATATATATGTGTATACAGTATATACAGTTATTCTTACATGTCATCTGAGATGTGTTGTCACTTACTCTCTCAGATGTGAGATTGGTAGATGGAGACAGCATTTGTTCCGGAAGGGTGGAGGTTCTTAGAAACAACCAGTGGGGAACTGTTTGTGGAGATGGCTGGGATATGACTGACGCTGTGGTTGTCTGTAGAGAGCTGGGCTGTGTAAGTCCGGTAGAGGTAAACAAAGGTGCTTACGGAAACGGTATTGGACCAATATGGATGAATGATGTGAAATGTACAGGCACTGAGGCAACACTGAAGCACTGCAGCTCAAACGGATGGGGAGTGCGCAACTGTGATCACACAAAAGATGCTGGTGTCATCTGCCGAGGTGAACTTCCAGACAGCATTTTCTTACTTTTGTTGTTGTTTTTACACGTATGTTTCCAAAATATATATTCATGCATTGCTTTATCATTTTAGGCTGGTTTAATTAGGGCTGCACAATTTAGGGGGCAAAATCAAATTGTGACTTTACTAACATTTATTTGGTTTATTTATTTATGTATTTACTAATTTATTTATTGATGTTGTGATTATACATCCATATGAGAATAATAATAATAATAATAATAATAATAATAATAATAATAATAATAATGAAATAATATATAATAATAGATAATAAAGATGATGAAAATAAGAAATATTGCTATTTTAATCAGGGTTATTAGTTAACTAAAACTAAATCCTTAAAAAAAAACTTCCATTAGTTCAATCTGAAATTAACTTTAACTGAAATAAAATAAAATATAAGTAAACTAAAACTCAGCTAGTTGCCAAAGCAATATTGCTCATTTTCGTTTAGTTTAACTTAGTTGAACATAAAATTTACATAAAATAACTGATACAAAAACTGAAATAAAATTAATAAAAACTATGCAGACATTAAAAAAAATCAAAAACTAATAAAATGACAAAAACCCAACAAAAACACAAAAACTTGGATTTTAACTTAGATTGACTTGGATTTAATTTTAACTTAGATTAAAATTAAAACAGAAAATATAAAATGATAAAGATTGAATAATGAATAAAAATTAAAATTAATTATTAAATAATAATAATTATTATTATTAGCAGCTATAATAATAGCTAAGTTAGTGATGCTAAAATATTAAAATAATCAGTAATACTAAAATAACACTGATTGTAATATTTCAGTGTAAATTAAATAATAATAATAATAATAATGCTAAAAATATAAACACTGAATCTGAGCTGCTTGTGTGTAAATGAACACATTGCTGTGCTTTATTTTGAAACACAGCATATATGTTTATTTATTTAAATCACAGCCTTTGTGATTGGATAATTGCACCAAGTCATATGGCAATTTCGGTTTTATTTCAATAAATCATGTAGCCCCACTGGGCATTATTATCAATCATCAAATTCTGTTACAAATACATTGAATTATCATTGTCTATTATTAATGTGTGCATAGAGATGGATCAGGAACTCTTCTGACTTCTTTCTAGAGGTACGGTTGGTGAATATGAATAACCAGTGTATGGGCACAGTGCAGGTCTTTCATGATGGCCGGTGGGGAACAGTGTGCCACAACAGCTGGGATATCGCAGATGGTTTAGTGCTCTGTAGAGAGCTGGGCTGTGGTGGGAACGCACAGCCCTTCTCAAGTGCTTATTTTGGGCCCGGTGATGGGCCAATATGGATGGATTCAGTCAGATGCAAAGGTGACGAGTCAAACCTGAGGAAATGCCAGTTTGGTGGGTGGGGAAACCATCAATGCATTCATGCATATGATGCAGGAATCATCTGCAGAGGTGCGTCCATGTCCAAACCCATACAGTACATCAGTCCTCTGAGGAAGCTTGTTTTTCTCACAATATATATCTCACATTTCAGATTTTTTTTTACTAAATTCTGAAGAAAAAAGTCTGAATTACTAGATATAAACTCTGAAGCATGAGCTGCTCATGTGTAAATGAACACAGGGCTGTTCTTCAATTCTGTGTTTCAGGCAGAATTCTGAATTTATTTTTCATAGTTCTGTTTTTTTTTTTTTTTTGGTGAGAATTGCGAGGAAAAAGTCTGAATTGTGAGAAAAAGTAACAATTTGTCAAACAAAAAACTAAATTCCAAATGCAAACTCATAATACTGAGGAAAAAAGAATTGCGAGATGTAAAAAAAGAATTTATATCTTGCAGTTCTGACTTTTTTTGGACTTTACATTTCTAAATTCTAAGAAAAAATCTGAATTGTGAAATAAAAAGTAAATTACTTTTTTCTTTTCTTTCCACGCAAACTGTGCAAACAAAAATGATATACAAAATGATATACAAAAACAATATCACATCAAATAGGCTACTCAGCCGTAATAATGTGTTACAACAAATACAAAACAAAAAAATACGTGGTTCAGTTACATTAATTTAAATCAGTACATCGGATTTTATCACCATGTCAAGATTTGCTATAAACAATATTTCACTTTTACAGAAATTAAAAATGTGCTCAGGATTGAGATGAACGCTGACTCTGACGTAAACCCCAATGACCCTTCACACATGACAAAAATACTAGACAAAGTAACAAATATTTCTAATTCAATTACATTTTTATTCATATGTCTATTCTTGTCATTGAGTGTCTGTGGTCTTGTTCATCTGAACTGCACAGATCAAGGAAGAGCTCAAAAAGAACTGCAATTTCTCTGTCAAGTGGAGAACTCAGTTGAATGGGCAGGTGTTTCAGGAAAAGAAATTATTTGATCCCTGACAGGTTTGTAAACTCTTTCTGAATGGGCTTATTTTAAATATGGCACTTGAATATAGAATTTCATCTCTTCATTCAAATTGTTGCAGGTCTAATTTCGAAAGGAGCTATACAAGAAGTGACCTTTCATGACAAATTCAACAGAACAACTGCTCTTGCAGAATCATCCTGAATGATGAAGATGAAGAAATTCTTGAAGTGTTTGTGTACTAAAAAGGTTTCAAATATTTCACAGAATATTAAATAAAGCATACTATGAAGAACATTTGTTTAGGTTGCAGTAAGTCCGCATCAGTGAAAGTTTGTAATCCTTTCAAGTGCATGGATACTTCTGCGTCACTGGCCATTATTTTATTACTTTCCTTGGTTGGAGGTGAAAGGAAAATAAAAATGTAAAACTGATTTTCTTTAGATGTTAAATGTTTATTTGCTTTCTGATTGAATATATTTCTTATATTTATAGACCAACCTCCTAAAATAAGTCAGATAATTTGCTTAGCTGTGTATTCATTTATATGGTGTTCCATTTCATGAAATAAACTAATGTTTCCAGAGCAAAGCAGATAAATATTTTTTTTTTCAAAATTCTTGTACATAAATAAATGAATGAAAAAAAAATGAATGAATAAATGAAAATATAAATAAATAAAATTCTAATTTATTCTACTTTTCCTGACTTTGCACCAGTACATTATATACAACAGAAAGGTTATATACAGTAAATATTACGCACACACTAAGGTGAGCCACATGACTTCTCCCCTGCTTTCACACACACACACACACACACACTCAACGTAAGCCTACCTTTCAGAAGTGCGTGTCGGGCTTTAAAACTTACTTTTCATCACCAGCAATAGAAGTAGTCATCTTTTGTGTTCAGATAGTTTTATTCATTTTGAAGGCATTTTTGGATGTACTTCAGGGTGTTTTGCATGCAGACTGCTGATGCCGCTCTACTAAGGTGGGGCAAGGCAGGGCGAATGAAGGAAAGTTCATTTAGATTTAAAATAACTAACGATGTCATAACTTGTTGAGTGCAATAATAAGTCCAAACGAAAGTCCAAAAATACAATCTCTCTCCTTTTTGCCGCCCTGACTGTGCGACTGCCTAGTTCATCTTTTGGCATGCCTCATCCCTGCCTGTGAATATTACAGGTTCATGATTAAAATCAGTAATGCATAAATATTTACACATTTTTCAAAAAGAGACTCGAACACCTCACAGTTCACAAACCTGTGGCTGTTTTCTGCTGGTGAAATACCTGCTCATCAGGCTGCATTCTCCAGTTCACACTATACTCCCCTTTACTTTCAACCACGTTCCTAATCTGTGAAATTCAGTGAAATCGTACTAAGAAAACACTTACTGAGCACACTTTTTGTCATTTCACTTCATCAAAAGGGTTAAACTTTATTTTTAAAAAAAAAATCTATTTATCTATTTTTATTGCAAACATTGTTTGATAAAAGTTACATTAACCTTACCTTGTCCAGAAGGATATCTTGGATATCATTGACATTGACTCCAGTCTTTGCCTTCACCACAATTCTCACCAAAACTCGTCTCACAGTTTCTGTGAAGTGAAACATTAACAAGAAAAAATGATTCATGGCAAAATGTCAAGGAAAAATGTCAGTGGCATCTTGTCATTGCATTCGTCAGGACAACTGGGATGTGAATGACATAATTCCTAACCTTCCTCTTGTGTTTAAAAACAGGGTACAACTTCTGTGTTGGGGTCAAATTGACTGGATTCCCTGCAATCTGCCAAAAATGCACTATGGAAAATACTACAGAGATTCATGTAAAAACAGAAAACCTCTATTGTAGCCTGTCTGAGAAAAAATTGTAAAGAAATGTAATAATTCTGTTTTTTACTGTGTTATTTTTATTGTGTTAGAGGTCAATTTGACCCACACATCTTTGTTACAAATTATATAGCATCTATTTATACTTGTATAAATAGATAGAACATTATTTGTACTTAGTGTAAGTATTTATTTCTATTTGTACTTCCTTTGCCTTTTTTATGTCTTTTTCTAAAACCCTCACACTTCTTTTAAATGCTGTAACAGTCTAGTAACTGAGATCCAAAAAACTTACCACCAAAAACAAACTTTGACAGATTTCTTTCGACTGTGAAACTCAAATAGATGAAGAAACTGTGAATTTTCCTTGGATGATTCAGAAGACGAGTTCTGATTTCGAGTAAACTTTGAATCTTAAATTTCATAAGTTCTCATGCATTTTATATTTTAATGTCTGACAAGTTAAAATAAAGGATTGTTGTATTTTAAATGGAGGAGTCTGTATGACCCCAACACAAAAGTTTCCAAAATTTCCACCTATAATTTCCATCTATATTTCCATCTATGTGTTGAAACTTTGCATGCACATTCATGACCCTATGAGAAATTACTGAACCAAATTTTAAGAAGAAATAAATATTTTAACCAGTATTTCTAGCAATTTGAAAATGAAGTGTGGGTCAAACTGACCCCAACACAACAAGAGGGTTAAGCTGTACATCATTTGAGAGGCTCACATGTAAATTGAACTTACTTTGGCAAAAAAAAAAAAAAAAAAAAAGGGCATCCGATGACACTTTAAAAACAGGGTACACCTTCTGTGTTAGGTTTCAAACTGACTCACAATAGGTTCTGTGCAATTTATCAAAAATACATTATGGAAATACTAAAGATTCTAAACTAAAGATTCTAAACTATATTAAAGAAAACAGAAAACCACATGTAAATTGAACTTACTTTGGCAAAAAACTCCCGCATGAAGCCCATTCAAGCAACTTCTCACACCCCATCCGGTAAAAGGACAGTCCTGCACTGTCAACTCATTTCCTGTACAGGTCAGTTTATCCATCAATATTTTCCCTGAAGTTCCAACATACTCTGTAAGCTCTGCAATGTCTCCACAGTCCAGCTCGCGGCACAACACAGTAGCATCTGCTAGATCCCAGCCCGAGTGACACACTGCGCCCCACCGCTCATTATACCGAATCTGAACTCTGCCATCACACTCACTGGAACCATCAACCAGCTTCACATCTGTTGAAAAAGTTTTAAGAATCACTGAGTTCTATTTAGCATAAAGCTATTTTATAGAATACTAAATACACACATAATAAATGCAATAATAATAATGAAAGCAATAATACTGTTTTTGTGATGTCTGTAAACAGATGTGCCATTTTTTGAATGAACAACTGTCCTTTAGTTATCTATTATTCCAGAAACCTCAATTTGCATACATGTAAATTTGTTTTAGTTTTTGGCTAAACCAAACTTTACTGACTCCAAAGAACAGTTCACTAAAAACGAAAAATTCTGCTAGCCCAGCTACATCTTGAATGCGATTGTAACACTTAACAGTAAGATCCCATTAGTTAATGGTAGTTAATGCAATAACAAATATAAATTAAAATGAGCAGTAAGCAAATTATTTTTTATTTTTTACAGATTTATTAATCTTTAATATAAAAGTTCCAAAAGGGAGGTTTTCACAGTGATTCCACAGAACAACAATTTTTGGTGGAACCTTTCATTGAACATTTAAAAAAAAAAAAACTTTTTTTTTCTCAGTGTGAAGAACATTTAAATAATCTAAAGAACACTTTTCAGCTATGAAGAATCTTTTTGTGGAATGAAAAGGTTCCATGAATGTTAAGGTTCTTTATGGAATCATCAATGGCAATAAGTAACCTTTATTTTAAAGAGTGAACTGCTCATTGTTAGTTAATGTTAGCTGAGAATCATTAAATAATATTAACAGATACAACTTTTGATTATGAATAAATATGAATAATATGAGTAAATGTTGGAATGAACAGTAATGAACATAGATGGATTAGAAATAATCTTCATTGTTAGTTACTAATGCACTCAACATTAATGAAACATTATTATTATTATTATTATGTGTTATCAGTGCAGTGTAAGTCGCTTTGGATAAAAGCATTTGCCAATTTTTTTTTGTCCTTCTCTGATCTTGAACTGCTGTTGGAAAAGACTCAACAACAACATCATATAGTTTGGAATGAGATGAGTAAATAATCAGCAATAACAGAATATACATTTTTCTCCGAACTCTAGTTTCAAAGCAACATGCAAAATGCATTGATTTGTTAACTCACTGTTACAGGTGACTCCAGCGTCTTTTAAATGTTCACAGCTCTGTATTCCCCATTTTGATGATGTACAGTTCACTAGTGAAGCCTCACTCCCAGTACACTGTGCATCATCTATCCATACTGGTCCCACACCTGGTCCAAAATAAGCAGCACTCTTTGCATCAATCACATTCCCACAATCCAGCTCTTTACACACCACTGCAGCGTCTGTTAGATCCCAGCCATTATCACACACTGTTCCCCACTGACCGCCATGAAGAACCTCCACTCGTCCAGAACAAGAGTTGACACCATTCACCAACCTAATAAAGCCTGACATAAAAAAAACCCAGAGAGTAAGAGATTAGACAAGTTTGGTTCTAGTCAGTATATATGCAATATTCACATGGCTTTCATTCACCTTCACAGATGACTCCAGCATCTTCAGAATGCACACAGTTATGTATTCCCCATCCAGGTGTCCCACAGTTCATCAGTGAAGACTCACTGCCAGAACAATTTACATCGTCCATCCATATTTTTCCTGATCCTTGTCCAAAATACGCAACACTCTTTGCCGCTGTGACATTCCCGCATCCCATCTCTCTACACACCACTGCAGCATCTGTTAGATCCCAGTAATCATCACACACTGTTCCCCATATTCCATTATGAAGAACCTCCACTCTTCCAGAACAAAAGCCGATACCATTCATCAGCCTCAGAAAAGCTTCGACTGGTGGTCCATTTCCAAAATCTGTATGAATTATAAAAGAAGTTATGGATGCTCATAATGTACATCTTCACAATAATTTTAAATCTTTAAAGAGTAGCTTTATTATATAGAAATGTAGAGAGCAATGTCATGCATGCTTCTCCATACCCAGCACGAGAATGAGCCACAAAGAATTAAACATTGTGCCCTGAAAGAAGTACAAAATGATTATTTTGACAGTCTTAAGTTAAAAATCAGAAAAAATGCATACTACTTCAGTAGAGTTTTGATAAACAAACAAAATAAACTTCACCAATAAAAATATTGTCAGTATCTAATAAAATACATTGGTAAACTAAAGGCAATGGTTCATTTTTAGATTTCTTTAACCTGTTTATATGCCAGTCTCTTCAGAAGCGCCTTTGTCCCCGTGACGGCGTGAGATCAAGTTGAGGAGGTTTCCAGGTGATTTTGTTTAGATGTGGAATCATTTGCCGTCTTGGCTCCTCCCCTCAGATAACCTTACAAGACAACGATTAATATCAGAAATAAAGCTCTTACTATCAATCAGTCCATCTTTCAGAATGCAAACCTATTAAATGCTCAGAAAGTGCTTGAATAAATTGACAGACGTGAAACCAAGAATAAATGTCTTGTTTGCGATACATTGTTGGATGCACTATTGGATGTTTGAACAACATTTAACATATGTTTTCATGACGTGATTCAATTTCACTGTTAGTGGGAACCATACTCATATAGCTGTGAAGAGGAGATCTGTCAGTATTCAAATATCAAAATAATATTGATGGCATGACTTTTAGTGGGCCAGTTTCATGAAACTCCCTTTACAAATTTGACATGTAAACTACATGAAAACAAAATGTCAACATTCACGAATGCTAGATCTCTAGATTTGTTTGTGTTTACATGGATACAATGAGCAACTCATCACACCACTGAGGTTCTTATGCACGAGACAAAGCACTACATTGGAATTTTCCATAGCCAAAAAGTGGAGAAACTCTTTGTATTACATCTCAAACTCATCAATAAAAACGGTTCTTTCACATTTCGGGTATGGAAAATTAACTATAAATGTTAGGTTAACAACACATTCATACACCAAGTCAAAAAGCTCAGATATTTATGATCAAACATTGATGAGGTGGAGACAAGCTTGTTGTCAGTAACTTCCAATAAGCCAATTTTACGTAAACAAATTACATTCTGCAGAATGTCCCTTAAAATAATTGGATGTTTGCATATTGTTCAGGTTGAAATAGTCATTTGAATACGTGCAGCACAAACATGTTTGAATTCCTAGATGTTTTGTTTATCAAATGTGGATGTCAGTATTTACGAGGCAGATAAAAATGCACACCTATGTGTAAATTCACATTTATATCAATCAGTTTGGATGGCGTTCAGGCTGTATAGTGGCTGTGGTCAAGGATGAACAAGAAGAAAGCAGTCCACATAACTGTCTCACATCCACTGTTTAAATAGACTACCTCAGTCTTTTAAGAAGTAGTTACCGACGACCATCTAGCCAGGTATTACCTTAAAAACATTAGCATATATCATAAGTGTTTTCTTATGCATTTAGCATAAGTATTGCTCAATTGGGATTATAGGGGGTATGTTTCAAATATTATTTAATTAAAACTTAAAACGGCTTCAAATGTAAAACTATTTCACACTTCAAATCTTCAAACTTTAAGCTTCTTAAACTACTTCAAACTTTCTGGCTAGACATTGTCAAGTGAACATAAAATTAGTCTTGACAAACTTTTTAATAATATTGTTTGTCTCTATACTGACAGCCCATACTTAAGATTTTTTTTTTTTCATTTTAAATGCTTGCTGCCTATCATATGAAATTCAACAATAGATTTAATTAAACATTGCATTGTATGATACATGAGTAGTAGTAGAAGTAGTACTATTGAAAATGTTTAAATACTCCATTTCTTTCATGCTTTCATTCATGATTGCTATAATAATAGAACCACATTGAATTTGCTTTAAATTCAAATGTATGTAGTTCTCTTCATAAATAAGTGTAGAAGCCACAAGATGAATCTAAATTGCTTTGTGTGAAAAATCTAGAGACAATAAACCAATGAGTATTTCATATCTAATATCATATGAAATATATTTGCAGCCAATATGCTGTGCTCCATGCAACTCTTTCTGCTTCTAGGTAAGGAGATCGATGTACTGACACAAAACTTTCTTGTGTATTTGTCGTTGTACCAATAATATCTTTTGAATTAAGCTCATATAGAAATGAATGTGCATCTGTGGTGCTCTAACATGTTTAGGCTCCATAACAGTCACTAGTGGAATCAGATTGGTCAATGGAGACTCTTGCTCTGGAAGAGTGGAGGTTCTTCATAATGGAATATGGGGAACAGTGTGTGATGATGACTGGGATCTAACAGATGCTGCAGTGGTGTGTAGAGAGGTGGGCTGTGGGGATGTGATTGAGGCAAAGAGTGTTGCTTATTTTGGACAAGGATCAGGACCAATATGGTGATGGCACTGAGTCATCACTGAAGAACTGCAGGACAAATGGATGGGGAACACATAACTGTGGACATCATGAAGATGCTGGAGTCATCTGCAACTGTGAGTTAAAAACATTCATAGGACTGAAGTACAAATTGAATATTGCACATTTTCTTTTTTTAGAATGTGCTAAACAGAAGAAATTATGAATTTAAAAAAGTTTTGTTCTTTTAAAATGGCATGCTTTTTATCAAATGAAAGAGATTGTAAGGTAAATAAATATATTTAAGACAAAAAAAAAACCCCCTGTGTTTTTATATTATTTGTGTGGATAACAGCTGTCAGGCTGGTGAATGGCATCAACTTTTGTTCTGGACGAGTGGAGGTTCTCCATAATGGAATATGGGGAACAGTATGTGATGATGGCTGCAGGGGCGTAGCCATCATTTCAGAAGTGAGGGGGACAGAAATGTAATATATATATATATATGTATATATGTGTTTTTTTTTTTTAATAAGTCTCTTCTGCTCACCAAGCCTGCATTTATTTCATCCAAAATACAGTTTTACTATGTACAACTGCTTTCTATTTGAATATATTGGAAAATGTAATTGATTGCTGTGATCAAAGCTGAATTTTCAGCATCATTACTCCAGGCTTCAGAGTCACATGATCCTTCAGAAATCATTCTAATATGCTGATGTGCTGCTCAAGAAACCTTTTTTAAATTATTATTATTATTATTATTTAAAACAGTTGAGTAAATTTTTTCAGGATTCTTTGATGAATAGAAAGATCCAAAAATCAGCATTTATCTGAAATAAAAAGCTTTTGTAACATTATACACTATACCATTCAAAAGTGTGGAGTCAGTATTATTATTATTATTATTTTATTTTATTTATTTTGGAAAATAAATGATAGAAATTAATAGTTTTATTTAGCAAGGATGGTTTAAATTGATCAAAAGTGTTGATAAAGGCATTTATAATGTTTCAAAAGATTTCTATTTCAGATAAATGCTGTTCTTCTGAACTTTCTATTCATCAAAGAAACCTGGAAAAAAATTCTGCTCAGCTGTCTTCAACATCATCATAATAATAAATGTTTTTTTTTTTGTTTGTTTGTTTTGTTTTTTTTAGCAGCAAATCAGAATATTAAAATGATTTCAGAAAGATAGTGTGACTGAAGTAATTTACATTTTAAAATATATTCAAAAAACAGTTATTTTAAATAGTGAAAATATTTCAAAATTGTACTGTTTTGCTGTAGGCCTACTTTGGATCAAATAAATCCAGGCTTTCTGAGCAGAAGAGACTTCTTTAAAAAACATTAAAAATCTTAATGTTCAAAAACTTTTGACTGGTATGTATAGGCAAATTTAATTTGTCTCTTTTTCTAGCTTTTAATTGGCTTAGAAATCTGATACACTGCGGGACAATAACCAATAATAATGATTTGTTTATATAATACAAATACTTTTTTTTTATCCCATGAGGCAGAATAGTTTCTATAGTGTAATGAATGCTGTAATGAATTAGCACTGCATTGTTCATATACTTTATTTATTACCTGGAGATGACTTGAAAATAGACCACATATCGTGCAATAGCAATTCTAAACTCGTCGTTTTTTTTTTTTTTTGTTTGTTTTTTTCTGTGAAAACAGCTGTTTTCATCCATTTCATATATTAGGAATTTCATGGTGCAACTTTCTGCGCGAGAGCGCCCTCCGGCTTCGAGTATGAATTTATTCTGCGTATAATGAGCGTTTAGCGCTCCGTGATGTTCATCTCGCTTTATTCTGGGTCCGAATAAAACATCAGGTCATGCAACAGACTATCCTGTCTCTTTGAATTTAAATCTATATTTATTCACACCGGCTCTTGAAAACCTTTATGCCAGCACACTTGCCCGAAAAAGTGCGGGGGACGAATTTATGTGATATTAAAAGTGGGGGGGACACGTCCCCCGCGTCCCCCGCGTAATCTACGCCCCTGGATGGCTGGGATCTAACAAATGCTGCAGTGGTGTGTAGAGAGATTGGCTGTGGGAATGTGATTGAGGCGAATAGCGCTGCTTCTTTAGCCAGGGATCAGGAACGATATGGATGGATGATGTACAATGTACCGGAAATGAATTTACCCTGAAAAGCTGTTCATCAAATGGATGGGGAATACACAACTGTAACCATCAACACGATGCTGGAGTCATCTGCCAATGTGAGTCAAAAATATTAGGAGAATTTAAATATTGTTTTAAAATAAATGAAATAGAGTCGACATTTTGTGTGGATAATAGCTGTCAGGTTGGTGAATGGAGATAACAAGTCTTCTGGACGAGTGGAGGTTCTTCGTGGCGGTCAGTGGAGAACAGTGTGTGATGATGACTGGGATCTATCAGATGCTGCAGTGGTGTGCAGAGAACTGGGCTGTGGGAATGTGATCAAGGCAAAGAGTGAAGCTTATTTTGGACAAGGATCAGGACCAATATGGATAGATGATGTAAACTGCGCTGGCACGGAGTCCTCAGTGAAGAACTGCAGGACAAGTAGAATAAATGACTGTAGACATTTTGAAGATGCTGGAGTCATCTGCAGCTGTGAGTCAACAATTGGCAAATTTAATATTGTACATTTTTTATGGAATGATTCTAGAGAGTTAAACTGAAGAAATATTAAGAAAGTCTTTAAAACGCCATATATCATTGGCCTTTTTCAATTACAAGATATAGTAAGGTATACAACTATATTGGAGATAAACATACAACAGCAACTTGTGTCTTTCAATGGTTTGTGTGGATAACAGCTGTCAGGTTGGTGAATGGCAATGAGTTTTGTTCTGGACGAGTGGAGATTCTCCATAATGGTCAGTGGGGAACAGTGTGTGATGATGGCTGGGATCTATTAGATGCTACAGTGGTGTGTAGAGAGACGGGTTGTGGGGATGCAATAGAGGCAAAAAGTGGTGCTCATTTCAGCCAGGGATCAGGACCAATATGGATGGACGATGTACAGTGTGCTGGGAATGAATATAAACTGAAAACCTGTTCATCAAATGGATGGGGAATACACAACTGTAACCATCAAAACGATGCTGGAGTCCTCTGTAAAAGTAAGTCAAAATATCTGCCTCCCTGAGCAACTACCACATTTGAATTTTCAGCACATTTACACAAGTAAGGAGTGGCAACAGATCCAGTGTAATCAGCTGGAATGTATTACAACAACTTGTGTCTTTCAATGGTTTGTGTGGATAACAGCTGTCAGGTTGGTGAATGGCAATGAGTTTGTTCTGGACAAGTGGAGATTCTCCATAACGGTCAGTGGGGAACAGTGTGTGATGATGGCTGGGATCTATTAGATGCTACAGTGGTGTGTAGAGAGACGGGTTGTGGGGATGCAATAGAGGCAAAAAGTGGTGCTCATTTCGGCCAGGGATCAGGACCAATATGGATGGACGATGTACAGTGTGCTGGGAATGAATACAAACTGAAAACCTGTTCATCAAATGGATGGGGAATACACAACTGTAACCATCAAAACGATGCTAGAGTCATCTGTAAATGTAAGTCAAAATATTTGCCTCCCTGAGCAACTACCACATTTGAATTTTCAGCACATTTACACAAGTAAGGAGTGGCAACAGATCCAGTGTAATCAGCTGGAATGTATTACGTTTTCATTTCAGTCACACGCATATGCAACATCTACTGAATAAAGCAACTTCATTTGGCAAAACAAGTTGTAAAAGAAAACACGGTGCATGAAAAAACCCTCCATGTTTCACGAATCCATTAACAGAAACATAACTACTGCTGCTATATCGATAATGAAATGTGCAAAAATAGATTACAGCTTAGGAAAACTCCCCATTATACTGTTGAATAGGTCCTTCATTGCAACACTATGTTTGTTATTGTTATGTTTAGGTTCGCTGAAACAGTTCCAGAATTGACATCTTTAAAAATCTTTCTTCTTTTCAGAAATCAGGAAAAAAACAGTCATGAGGCTTCAAGTTGATCCAAAAACTGACCTAATTGATGAAAGAAAAAAGATGGAGATATTGGAAAAGGTGAGTGCATGATAAGAGGTCACAGAGGAACAACTGATCTCACACTGTAGCTGTGTATCAACTGTTATTTTTTGATTTAGTATTTCTCCTTATTATATTCACAGATAAGGGAGAAATTAAAAGATTCTGGAACTTTTACCCTGCGATGGAGGACACAATCTAATAAAGAAGTGTTTCAGAAAGTTAGGAAAAAGAATACAAATCCTCTGTATTGTGAGAAATATCTCTTTGCTTGCTGCTATAGATTTGGATTCATGTGTGATAGTATGTACATTGATACATAAATCATAGCTTTCATGTTTGACTACAAGTAAATCTGACCCTACCATTAATTGTATAATACACAATATCTACATTATAAAGGTGATTACAGTTATAGTGACAATTGCATTTTACAACCAAATTAACCTGAAAAATTAAGATGGTGAAAATATATACATTTATAGTGGTGTGCATTTAAATTGAGTCTCTTACAATAAATTATTTGAAATATGAATGTGCAACATGAACCTGTTTGTCCTGTTTGCTGTGTTTATATATAATCCAATATACAACTGACATTTCAAAGCTTTAGTCAAAACATTTTATGAATAAATAAGCAAACACAAGGAAGTTTTACAATAGTCCCTGCTTTCACTGTTCAATGTGTTACAAAATAAATGTATGACACCTGAAAGATAAAAAAAAAATAAAAGTAAACAGAATCCTTATGTCAAGCCCTCCTTCCAAGGTCCGATCCCCACTACTTCTAATTTCTGTAGTAAGGATCCTAGACAGTTTGCACAGGAGAACTTGCTACCTGCAGAGGCTACAGAATGTTTCAAATTCCAAATACTGGTTGATCATCTGAAACAAGAGAATGCCTTGCTTATTGCAGACTCTTATGTCAACAGCAGGTACCCATATACGAACACTATGAGGTCTCTAACTGCACTATATGGACAACCATATCAACTCGCACTACAAAGAATTAGAAAAAAATAGATCTTAGTGACTGGCTTGAATATGAGCTCAGAATAGAGGACGAGTCACTGTATGCCAGTAATCCAAGCAGAGCCTATCCTCAGCCGCAGAGAGACCAGCACAGGAACCCGAAGCCAACTCAACAATTCACCACTGTCTTACATGGTGGAGTCGAGAACAGAGTAAACCATCAAATGCTACAACACTCAAGGAGAAACCTAAAAGGTACTGCCCCTTTTGCAATACTGTTCAGCACTACTTCAACCAGTGTGCTAACTTCAAACTGCTGAATCAAGATCAAGTGGAGTGCTGGCTGAAGTCAAATCAGAAGTGCTTTAAGTCAGGCTGTGATTATGTGATCTCCCAAGGTAATCTTAAAGGGATAGTTCACCCAAAAATGAAAATTCTGTCTTTATTTACTCACCCTTATGTAGTTCCAAACCCGTAAGACCTTCATTCATCTTCGGAACACAAATTAAGGTATTTTGATGAAATCCCAGAGCTCTCTGACCCTCCATAGACAGCAAGAGTCCTTCCACGGTCAAGGCAGAGAAACGGAGTAAGGACATTGTTAAAAGAGTACATGAGACATCAGTGGTTCAACCGTAATTTTATGAAGCTACGAGAATAATTTTTGTGCTCAAAGAAAACAAAAATAACGACTTTATTCAACCATTTCTTCTCTTCTGGGACAGTCCGCTGCCATTAACGAGATTACCACGTCGCATGCCAAAATTACTACCCAACGCTTATGGGACAAGAAGCACGAATGGCACAACCCAGATCTTCCCAAAGATCTGCTTCAGGCCTGGTTAACCTGGCGGAGTGAATTGTCACAACTACACTATGTCACAATCCTAAGATGTTACACCAATGCAAATGCTGACCTATCAGCCAGCCAGCGCACTATTTATATATTCTGTGATGCATTGGAACGTACTTACGGACCAGTCGCATATCTCAGCACAAGTGATAAACATGGTAAGACCCAAGTTTCATTCATTGCTGCAAGACCGAGTGTAACCCCCAAGCGACAACAGTTCATATCGTGACTCGAACTTTGTGCTGCTCTCACTGGCGCTCAACTGGCTGCCACCTTGAGAAAAGAACTGACCATCAAGGTTGATCAAGAACTATATTGGACCGACTCCACAACTGTATTGACTTGGCTTCAGTCTGACTCATGCAACTACAAGGTGTTTGTCGGAACGCGTGTTGCTGAGATACAAGATCTTACAGAAACAAAAGCTCTGTCAATTCAGAGTTGAACCCAGCAGATGATATTAGGGGACTCACTCTCTCTGAACTCTCCGATAGAATTATGGTCCACAGTTCACAGTCCACAGCCGGTTAGTAACTAGCCCAAACAGCCACTTGACGTTATATGCGATAACATTCTTGAACGCCACAGTTCTACTTTCTGTGGAGTGATATCCTCTAGTCACACTGATATCCCAGATATTACTCAGTACAACTCACTTAAAGATCTGATTACATCAGGATTACACCAGGACCTGAGTGTGTGTTCGCAGAACTGAGATGGAAATACTGGATTGTAAGAGGCAGAGAAGCAGTGAAAAAACACCAATACGGCTGCCATGAATGTAAAAAGTGGGAAGTGTGGAGAGGGAAACCACAAATTCCTATGATGGCTGATCTTCCCCAGTCTCACCTTAGACTGTTCCACCTTCTATTCAACAGGTATTGACTGTTTTGGACCCTTTCGACTTAAGTTAGGATGTAGTTTTAAGGTAGGTAACACAGAACTTCAGAATGCCTTCAATGCACTTCACCCATCCTTGAAAGAGCATCTGGCCTCCCAACAGATCCATTTCCGTTTGAACCCACCAAATGCACCACATTTTGAAGGATCATGGGAGAGAGAGAGGTTAAGTCTATCAAGACCTGAACACTGTACTTGTGGAAATAGAGGGAATATTAAACTCCAGACCACTGGGATATGTTTCCTCAGACATAGCAGATATTGACCCTGTAACACCTAATTCTCTCCTCACGGGACGTCCCACTTCTGCATTACCACAAGTTATTTACCCAGAATCAGAAATGCCAGAAAGAAAATAGCCAGATTTTAATTTCATTTTAAAACTTCTGGAAATGTTTCATAAGACATTACCTCCCGGACCTGCAACGCCGGCAGAAATGGCAAAGAGAATCGGAAAACCTTCGGATTGGAGAAGTCGTGATGATTATGGATCAGCAATCACCACGAGCTCTATGGCAAATAGGTACTGTGGCAAGAGTCATTCCTGGATTAGACGGGCGAGTTCGTACAGTTGTAGTGAATGTCAAAGACAGAAGTTACACAAGGCCTGTGGCTCGCCTGATCAGGCTGCCTGCCCTACCTGATGACACCAACAAAGACTAATAGGCCTTTCTTCATTTGCAAATTTGTTAAACAAATTTGGGGGCGGCTGTGCAAAAGGCCAAATTTTAATGACATTGATGCCACCTATTGGACACTTTAATTTGTCACAGTTATATACATAGGGCCCTATCTACACCTCGTTACAGTTACATCAAAAAACAAAGTATTCAGATTACAGTTACATTTTGTAAAAAGTGGGAATACTATCAGGATTACAGTTGTTTCATTTAAAATTAAATAAATGAGTTTTTTGACATAATAAAGCTATATTTAGCGCTGCTTCATCACAGTTCCTGGTTCTGTTGACACTCATGTTGACTCACGTGAGCCACCTGCTGGTGAGTGTGCAAATACACCCGTCAATTATCCTCAAATGCAGGATTAGACGCTACTACAGTAAATTAATTATGATGCCTCCTGCTGGGAAAACATGTTCATGTCTGGAAATTTCACTGTTATTTTGTTTTCAAAGAGGATAAAGTAAATAACATAGTTGTACAGAGTAAGCTATGCATGAAGACTCTTACTAACAAAGTAGGCTACTCAACCAACTTGAACATTTGCAGGTATTCATTTTCATTTTCTTTATTTAACCAGGTTAAAAAAAAACTCGTTGATATTAAAATCTCTTTTGCAAGAGTGACCTGGCCAAGAAAGCAGCAACAAATAACATAGCATATACAAAATTTACATCATAACACAAAATCAAAGATCACAACAACAATTCACTAAAGGGTTAAACACACAACTTGTTAAAAGTAGCTTAAATTCCTGTAATGATGGAAGCACGGTCAGCTTTAGAATGCTTTGTAGATTATTCCAAAGATGCATTATATCCAAAATCCTTTTTTCCCAGCTCTGTTCGAACCCGAGGGACTTTAAAATATAACTGATCATTATAACGTAGATTGTAGAATACCTTTGATTTAGAAAAGCTCAGAGACAAATAAGATGGAGTTAGACCACAAATAGATTTATAAATAAAACAAAACCAATTAAAACTTCAAGTAAACAACGATGACAACTCAGCCTTCTCATATGAAGTACAATGATCTGTTTGATAACTAAAACGTAGGGCGCTATGAAAAACAGAATCAAGTTTTTTTTAGATAATATCCTGGGGTATTCATATACAGCAGATCACCATATTCCAAGAGTTGTAAGAAGGTAGCAGATACCAAATACTTCCTTGCTTTTAAAGAAAATAGAGATCTATTTCTGTAATAAAACCGCAATTTGAGCTTAAGTTTTGAAAGTAATTTATCAATATGTAACTTAAAAGTTAACTGGCTATCAAATAGGATGCCAAGGTACTTATAATTTACAACATATTCTATTTTTGTTCCCTGGAAGGATATAATGTCAGGAAGATTACTTGATACAACTTTAGAGTTTGAAAAAATCATTAAACTAGTTTTATCTGTGTTTAAAACCAGCTTAAGTTGACATAAATGGAACTGAACAATATCAAACGCTAGCTGTAAATAGTGAAGTGCTTGAGAGGCTGATGAAGCACAGCAGTAAATAGCAGTGTCGTCTGCATACAGATGGTATTTAGCATTTGGAATATTATCACATAAATTATTTATATACAAGGAAAATAAAATAGGTCCCAGAACAGACCCCTGAGGGACACCTTTGGAGAGTGACAAAATAGATGAAGTACAATCTTTTAAACGCACGCACTGTGTTCTCTCTGAAAGATAGTTGGCAAACCATTTAATAGCATTTTCAGAGAGACCAATAACGGAGAATCTGTTTAAGAGTATGCCATGATCAACTGTGTCAAAAGCCTTTGATAAGTCAAGAAAAAGAGCTGAACAAATTTTTTTACAATCTAAAGCATCAATAATGTCACTAAACACTTTCATAGCATCAGTGACAGTACTATGCTGTTCTCTGAATCCGGATTGAAAAGGGGAAATAATATTATTTATTTCCAGGAATGTTTTTAATTGTTCATTTAATAATTTCTCCAAAAGCTTGGATAAAACACATAATTTAGATATTGGTCTATAATTTTTCAGCTGCAAAGGGCCCCCCCCCCTTTAAAAAGAGTAGAAACAAAAGCAGATTTCCAAATCTTAGGAATTTCACAATGGGATATAAAAAGATTAAATAAATAGGTTAATGGTTCAGCAATAAAATCTGCTGCTAACTTTAAATAAAACGGTTCCAGCTTGCCAGGCCCTGCAGGCTTATATGGGTCCAAAAAACTCAAAGCTTTATGGACCTCAGAGACAGAGAGCTGGTTAAAATCAAATTTTTGTGTAATTAATTTACATGAAATATCAGTTGAAGGTACAATAAGAGGATTTAACGTAGAACTATTATGTGACTGAGCTTCAAATAGAGATCCAGAAGATATAAAATGTTCATTTAATGAACTATCAGATATAACTGACTTCTCTGTAGTCAAATGATTATTTTAAGTAATAATTTTAGAAATCTCCATATTATCAACTCGAGACAATGACTTAACCATTTTCCAAAACTTAACTGGATTTACATTTTTTGATGTTTCAAGTAAATAAAAATTTGATTTGGCATTTTTTATCTGTGAAGTACAAAGATTTCTTAGCTTCCTAAAATTAAGCCAGTCCGATTCAGACTTAGTACTTCTAGCTTTGGCCCAAGCTAAGTCTCTGTCATGCAAAAGCCTAGCCTAACTCCGGTGTAAACCAAGGATTATTTTGGGCCTTAACTCTTATTTTTATGCATCGGTGCATGCTTATTTACCAGGTGCATAAAACTACTATAAAAAAGTTCCATGCTAACTCAACATCATTTAATAAAGTAATACGACTCCAGTCAAATAAATACAAATCATGATGAAATGCTTGTTCAACGAAATGCTTTGTTTCTTGTACAAATAACTTGAGGTCTAGATTTAGGACGTTTGGTATTCCTCACAGCAGCTATGACACAGTGATCACTGACATCATTTGCAAATACACCAATATTTATATGCTTATGAGGTGAGTTTGTTAAAAAGAGATCCAATAGAGTTGACTTTTCAGAGCATTTAGTATTTAATTGAGTGGGACTATCAATCAGCTGAGTTAAGTGAAAGGTGTCACAAAAAAATTTGAAATTATTTGAAGCTGGAGATAACCAATCCCAGTTAAAATCACCAACTAATAATAATTCGTTAAAATTAATAGTAGATAATTGCTGTTGTAATAGGACAAGAGAATCAGAAATTGCTGAAGGAGGCCTATAACAACCAGCCAAAGTCAGATAAACAGCTTTAGAAAGTTCAATTTTTAAAAGTAAAAATTCAAACACTTTGCTAACTGATACTGATGTTAGCACCCTGGTTTGAAATTTATTTCTTACATATATTGCGATTCCACCACCTTTTTTTAAACGATCACATCTGAACAGCGAGAACCCACTAATATTTATTTCATCGTCTGGAATAGCTTTACTTAACCAAGTTTCAGAGAGTATAATAAAATCAGCATCTGTTGATTGAGCCCAGATTCTTGATTTTTGGATTTTTGGAAGCAAACTGCGAATATTTAAATGAATAAAACCAATGCCAGATCTAAATTTAAACTCCTCAGGTGTACTCAAGTAGCCAGGACCGGGATTCTGGTGAACATTTCCCAATAGTAAATAAACAAAAATATGACGCTTACTTGAATTGCCTGAATTTGAACTAGGTAAACTTGCTTGGCGACATATTATACATAAAAAAGTATGGCAGGTACGACTAGCATGGAAATCATGTTAGCTAAAATTTAGTGTTTGTAAGTGATTTAAAATTCCATGGTGTGCTTGACTGCAGTTGTGTGTACGTTTTCTTGCAGAAAATGAGCTGGAAAATGTAGAAATTAACACAAGAGTCCCCACACCCAGGATCACCCAAGATCACAGCATTTCACATACGTTTCAACATGCAAGCTACTTTAAAAATAGACTAATATGTATATGGTGTAAATTTTTTAGTGTTATGTATAAACTATATTTATTTTTTCCTTGCACATGTTAAAGAAATAAAAAAATAATAATAAAAATAAAACTGCTAAACTGTATAGCCACTAGATGTCTGCATAGCCTTTTATATAAATATACGTATGGGCTGTGATATCTAGATGGTGAAACAAGACAAGATTTTTAATAGTTTCAAATAGTTTTACTATAGTTTTTATTTGTTTTAATTTTAAAGTCACAATTAAATAAAAATACTTTGATATTGCTTTTTTGACTTTATTTACAAATGTAACTTGAAGTAATCCAAAAGTAATCAGATTACATTACTTTTATATTGTGGTACTTGGATTACGTTACTGAATACTTTTTTAATGAAATAATAACTGCAACGGAATACATTTTAAAAGTAACTCTCCCAACCCTGGCCCTATCATACACCCGGACCAATGCGACGCTGTCTGTATTATTCACAGAAACTAAAGTGCCATTTTATGAATGCACAACTGTGCTTTAGTTATCTATTATTCCAGCATCATCAATTTTGAGTTTGCATACATGTAAATTTGTTTTCGTTTTTGGCTAAACCAAACTTTGTTGACTTCAAAGAATAATTCACCAAAAATGAAAATTCTGCCACCTCAGCTACATCTTGAATGTGACGGAAACACTTTACAGTAAAATCCCATTAGTTAATGTTAGTTAATGCATTAACAAATATAAATTAAAGGTGTCCTACAGTTTTTCAGTGAAGACTCTGCAAACCCTCTTTTGGCGTTAAAAAACTACTGTCAGGATTTACTAAATGCAGCAAAAAATTAGTGCTGAAAAGCCATGGACAAAGGTAATTTAGAGGATGGCTTTTATTGCATATGCATTTAGTTTCCCTTTCAGACACAAAATTTATGTGAGGGAAGTATTTAAAAGAACCACACAACATAATTTACTAAGGCTTGCGGTAGTCAATTTACTGGTATTTGCGCCATTATTTACTGCCCAATAAAGCTAGCTCCACTCCACGCTTTATCCTATTGTCATCTATTTTTGAACCATGAATTGACCTTTTGAATTGTGGCAATGCTGATATCGTTGACTTTTTTATATGTGCTTTGTTATTTTTTAAAAAGAGTAAAAATAAACCTAATAAAATAACTGGTTTACGTGAGTTATAGTGGATATTTATTTAATTTATTGCTCACTTCAATGCTTCAATGCTTAATCTTCAATACACAAAATATACATTATCTTTTAAAGATGATTATAGTTATTTATAAGAGTGACAAGCACATTTTACAACCAAATTAACCTGAAAAATTCAGATGGTGACAACATATAGTGGTATGCATTTAAATTGAGTCTATTACAAGAAATTTTTTTAAATATGAATTAAATATGAAAATGTGCTTGTTTGTCCTGTTTGCTGCATTTATGTTTATTCTGATATTCAATTGACAATTTCAAAGCTTTAGAAATCTCAAAGCTGCTTCCCCTGTTCATTGTGAGACAAAATAAATCTATGGCACCCAAAACATAAAAAGGTAAGTAAATAGCAGAAACAAACATTTTAACTGAAGGCATGCTTGTTTTGGCCACAAATATGAAGGTTTGTAATCATTTCGAGTACTGATCCTCTGTGAAAGAAAAATAAAAATGTAAAACTGTGATTTTCTTTAAGCATCAAGTATCAAGAGTTTTATTGTCATGTGTACAGGAAACACAGTTAAGGCCATTGCACACTGAGTCCGAAATTTTCGCATGCGTTTTTCCGTTTTTTCGTATTCCCCATCCTTTCCTATCAAAATGCATGCAACGGATGCGAAAACGCAGAAAATCGAACCTGATCCGAATTTTTTTTAACGTGCGAAAATTTCGGACGAAAATTTCGGACTCAGTGTGCAGAGACCTTTACCCTCTACAATGAAATTCTTACTCTGTGAGTCCTCTAGCAGCCAGAGACATAAAAATAAGTAAAAAAACCCCACAAAGATACCTTACAAAGTTACAAGTGCTATTGCATGTACATAAATAAGTGTAAGTGCAATAAATCCTGCATGTATAGATCTGTATACATACATTAAGGTATATGTAATGTATACACATAAATAACCAATAATAGTAGGGTATTTTCAGAATAAATGTATATAAACATCAAGTATACACATGCATGTAAAGTATTATATTAGTGTATAATGTGACCAGTTACCAGTGACCAGCTTTACATGTTAAATGTTTATTTGCTTTTTGATTTAATTATATTTCATATATTTATACATCAACTACCTAAATAATTGAGATCATTTGCTTAACTCTGTATTCATTTTTATGGTGTTACATTTCTACATTTCTGTCATTATCCTTACTATGTAAATGCATACTTTTTCACTTATACAGTTGTATAAACTGTACATAAATGCCCACATCTTTACATAAACCTATTGATCTTGATGTACTTCAGTGTATTTTAATTTATTTCTAATTTTTCGTAATTTTATTTAAACATTCTTCTTATTTTCCTCTGTTTTATATATGTATGTACCCAGAGCTCCTGGAAACCACAACAATGTCCTTGTGTGATTATAATTATAATTAGAGTCTGTTTTCTGCCTTTTCCGTCATTCAAAAAAGACCTGTGAATATAACAGGTTTATAATTTAAATCAATAATACATCAATATTTACATATACAGTATTTTGAAAAGAGAGTCCAACACCTCTCAGTTTACTACCTGTGGCTGTTCTCTGTTTGTGAAATACCAGCTCATCAGGCTGTATTCTCCAATTCACTTTATACTTTGCTTTACTTCCAACCACGTTCCTAATCTGTGAAATTTGGTGAAACTTTAGTCAGAAAACACTCAAGCCAGAGTGATTACACTTATTGAGCTCTCCTTTTGACATTCCACTTCATCAAAAGTTTTAAACTTTGAACTATCTATTTTTATTTCAAACATTGTTTGATAATAGTTACATGAACCTTACCTTGTCCAGAAGTTTATTCTTGATATCTGGGTCATTGACATTGACTCCAGTCTTGGCCTTCACCACAATCCTCACCAAAACTTTTCTCACAGTTCCTATGAAGTGAAACATTGACAAGGAAGAATGATTTGTCATAATGGCATTTTGTCATTACATTTGTCAGGAAACCTGGGATGAGAATGACATAATTCTTAACCTTCCTCTTATGGGTCATAGGGGTCATTGGATGCAAAATTCAATTTTTACATGTTTGAACTGAAATGTGTCTTGGCAGTGTGTGTACACAACCACCCTATAATGATAAAAATCCACCCAGTATTTTTAAAAAAATCCCTGTAAATCAAAACCCCTTTCTCAAATCAAGCCATTCACAGATTCTTGGCAGGGTAACGTAGATCAGGCACAGGCCCCTCCCACGACTGTTGATTGACACTGGCGTTTTAGCACAGACCCGCCCTGAGTGAGCTGTCATTAGTCCGCCCTTGTTTCGACGCCGGAGCAGGTGTAGACAAGATTGCCTCCTAAGCAATTGAGGTGTTTAGTTGTTGGATGTAATAATGAACATGGCAATTGTCATTTACTCCCGATATCTGAGCTGCTGAAGACACAGAGGATTACCTTTGTTTTTGAAGGGAATGTGCCTCACGATCTACCGAAATGCGTCTATGTTCGCATGAATCATTCGTCATCCAGCTTCACCTACAGAAGTATGTTTTTTCTATTAATCCTTGCAAATTGCCTTTCCTAATAATGTGCTGGTTAGCAAGTTCCACGACAAATGCGGCTAAAATTAACAGTCTCAGAGAACAGCTCGTCACCCCACAGAAGAGAGGGGCGGGGTGAGCAGAGTTCATTAGCATTTAAAGGGTATGCACCGAAACGGGTCGCTGTGAACAGAGCTGTTTTGGACAAGGTAAAAAGGGTGTTGTTTTACACTACCATTGAGAAATTTTAACCAAAGTATGTTATAGACTTTTCATTAAAACCCTAGAGAATCATATCAACTTGTGGAAAATGGGCATCCGAAGAGCCCTTTAAAAACAGGGTACAACTTTGTACAACTGTGTTAGGTTTCAAACTGACTCACATTAGTTTTTGTGCAATTTATCAAAAATACACTATGGAAATACTAAAGATTCTAAACTAAAGATTCTAAACTATACTAAAGAAAACAGAAAACCTCTATTTTGGCCTCTCTGAGACTAAAAATATAAAATATGTGAGGAAATGTAATAATTCATATGTTTTTATTGTGTTATTTTTTAATGTTCAAGATGATCTGAGATGCAAATAAGTACAAGCATAAATAGCATCTAACATTATTTGTACTTGTGTAAGCAGTGTTTATTTCTATTTATACTTATTCTCCCTTTTGTTTTTTTTTCAAACCCTTGTGAGGGTAAAAAAAAACTTCTGCAACAGTCTAGTAATTAATACCCCCCCCCCTCCCTCCCTCAAATCCAGTGTGGAACAAACTGACCCCAACACAACTGAAGGGTTAAGCTGTACATCATTTGAGAGGCTCACATGTAAATTGAACTTACTTTGGCAAAAAACTCCTGCATGAAGCTCATTCAAACAACTGCTCACACCCCATCCGGTAAAAGGACAGTCCCGCACTGTCAACTCATTTCCTGTACAGGTCAGTTCATCCATCAATATTTGCCCTGAAGTTTCCACATACTCTTTAAGCTCTGCAATGTCTCCACAATCCAGCTCACGGCACAACACAGTAGCATCTGCTAGATCCCAGCCCGAGTGACACACTGCGCCCCACCGCTCATTATACCGAATCTGAACTCTGCCATCACACTCACTGGGCCATCAACCAACTTCCGCATCTTGTTGAAAAAGTTTTAAGAATCACTGAGTTCTATTTAGCATAAAGTTATTTTATATAATACTAAATACATACACATAATAAATTCAATAATAATAAAAGCAATAATACTGTTTGTTTGATGTCTGTACTGTTTATAGAAACAGAAGTGCCATTTTATGAATGAACAACTGTGGTTTAGTTATCTATTATTTCAGCATCATCAGTTTTGAATTTGCATATATGTAAATTTGCTTTAGTTGTTGGCTAAACCAAACTTTTTTGACTTCAAAGATTAGTTCACCAAAACTGAAAATTCTGCTACATTGAGCTACATCTTGAATGCGATGGTACCCATTAGATCCCATTAGTTAATGTTAGTTAATGCATTAACAAATATAAATTCAAATGAGTAATACATTTTTTACAGATTTATTCATCTTTAATAAAAAAAAAATACAACACTCTAAAGTTAATAAAAACATGACACTCAAGATTCTGGTGGGGGGGGGTGGGGTGGGGGGGGGATTGCAGTGATTCCACAGACAACCATTTCATTGAACTTTTCATTGACCAATTCTTAAAAGAACCATATTTGTCAGTGTGAAGAATATTTTTAAAATCTAAAAAACACTTCTCAGTTATGAAGAACCTTTTGTGGAATGTAAAGGTTCCATAAATGTTAATCTTTATGGAACCATCAAAGCCAATAAAAAACCTTTAGTTTTAAGAGTGAACTGTTTATTGTTAGTTCATGTTAGCTGAGAATCCTTAAATAATATTAACAGATACAACTTTTGATTATGAATGATGTATTTGTACATGTTGGAATGAACATAAACTAAGATGAATAGATGGTTTAGAGTTTTTTTTCATTGTTAGTTACTAATGCACTAAACATTAATGCAACCTTATCATTATGGGTTACCAATGCAGCGTAAGTAGCTTTGGATAAAAGCGGCTGCCAAATTCTTTGGTAATTCTCTGATCTTGAAATGTGGTCAGAAAAGATTCTTTTATGTTTTACAAAAAACAACAACATATGTGACCCTGGACCACAAAACCAGTCATTAGGGTCAACTTTTTGAAATTGAGATTTATACATCAACTGAAAGCTGAATAAATAAGCTTTCCATTGATGTATGGTTTGTTAGGATAGAACAATATTTGGCCGAGATACAACTATTTGCAAAAACCAAAAAAAAAAAAAAAAAAGAGAAAATCACCTTTAAAGTTGTCCAAGTGAATTTCTTAGCAATGCATATCACTAATCAAAAAATAAGTTTTGATATATTTATGGTTGAAAATTTACAAAATATCTTCATGGAACATGATCTTTACTTAATATCCTAATGATTTTTGGCATACAGTAAAAGAAAAATAGATAATTTTGACCCATACAGTGTATGGCTATTGCTACAAATATACCCGTGCTACTTAAGATTGGTTTTGTGGTCTAGGGTCATGTATGGTTTGGAATGGCATGGGTAAATAATGAATAATAACAGATTTTACATTTTCTTTTAACTCTAATTTCAAAACAACATGCAAAATGCATCCAAGATTTGTTAACTCACTGTTACAGGTGACTCCAGCGTCTTTTAAATGTTCACAGCTCTGTATTCCCCATTTTGATGATGTACAGTTCACTAGTGAAGCCTCACTCCCAGTACACTGTGCATCATCTATCCATACTGGTCCCACACCTGGTCCAAAATAAGCAGCACTCTTTGCCTCAATCACATTCCCACAATCCAGCTCTTTACACACCACTGCAGCGTCTGTTAGATCCCAGCCATTATCACACACTGTTCCCCACTGACCGCCATGAAGAACCTCCATTCGTCCAGAACAAGAGTTGACACCATTCACCAACCTAATAAAGGCTGACATAAAAAAAAAAACAGAGAGTAAGGAATTAGAAAAGTTTGATTCTATTCAGTATATGCAATATTTACGTAGCTTTCATCCACCTTCACAAATGACACCAGCGTCTTCAGAATGCTCACAGTCATGTGTTCCCCATCCAGGTGTCCCACAGTTCATCAGTGAAGACTCACTGCCAGAACAATTTACTTCATCCATCCATATTTGCTCTGAACCTTCTCCAAAATGAGCTTCAATCTTTGCCTCTATAGCACTCCCACAGCCCATCTCTCTACACACCACTGTAGCATGTGAGAGATTCCATTCATCATCACACACTGTTCCCCACTGACCGTCATGAAAAACCTCCACCCGTCCAGAACAAAAGCCAAGTACCATTCATCAACCTCAGAAAAGCTTCGACTGGAGGTCCATTTCCAAAATCTGTATGAATTATAAAGCATGTTATGGATGCCCATAACATAGTTCTTATACTTAACATACTTCAATAATTTAAAATCTTTCAAGATATAGAAATATAGAGAGCAATGTCTGCATGTTTCATTCATACCCAATATGAGAATAAGCCACAAAGAATTTAACATTGTGCCCTGAAAGAAATACAAAATTGTATTTTGACTGTTTTATGTCAGAAAATAGAAAAGAAAATGCAACTTCAGTGTATGTTTTTACTGTTTAAAAGTCATTTCTGCACATTTTTTGCACAAATTGTCTTTACATTTTTTTACCCTATTTTTATTGTGTGTACTACTTCAAAGTTCAAAATCATTTTCATAATTCAGTAACTACAAATTCCACAGTTAATTAACAAAAAGAGTGAGAGTAGGAAAGTTCAAGAGCTGATAAGCAAACAAAATCAGCTACACCAGAAATAACTACAAAGACTGTCACTATCAAATAAAGTATTGTGTCTCAGAAAAGCATACAGTACCTAATAAAATCAGTAAACTAAAGGCAATGATTTATTATTAGATTTCTTTAACCTGTTAATATGCCAGTCTCTTCAGAAGCGCCTTTGTCTCCTTTACGGCATGAGATCAAGTTAAGGAGGTTTCCAGGTGACTTTTTTTAGATGTAGAATCATTTGCCGTCTTGGCTCCTCCCCTCTGATTTCCTTATAAGACCTTATAATGATTAGAAATAAAGAAATAATGTCAGAAATAAAGCTCTTATTTTTAAGCAGTCCATCTTTCAGAATGTAAACCCAAATGCTCAGAAAGTGCTTAATTACACTGACAGACATGAAATCAAGAATAAATATCTTGTTTGTGATACATTGTTGGATGCACTATTGGATGTTTGAACAACATTTAACATATGTTTCTATGACATGATTCAATTTCAATGTGAATCCACTCAAATGTGAACTATGGGAATGGGAAGTTAGTGGGAACCATACTCATATAGCTGTGAAGAGGAGATCTGTCAGTATTCAAATATCAAAATATATTGATGGCATGACTTTGAGTGGGCCAGTTTCATGAAACTCCCTTTACAAATTTGACATATAAACTACATGAAAACAAAATGTCAACATTCACGAATGCTAGATCTCTAGATTTGTTTGTGTTTACATGGACACACTGGCCAACCCAACATGCCACTGAGGTTCTTATGCACGAGACAAAGCACTGAATTGGAATTTTCCATAGCCAAAATGTCGTAGTTAAACTTATACAATAAAAATAAACATATGCAATAAAAACAGTTCAATCATGACAACACTCGGAAGATTTTAGCATGGTGATGGATATGACAATGTTAATGTATTTGGTCTTGGCGGAACAGAACTGCTATGCTGCTGCTGCTGAATTGCTGCTGCTGTTGGTTATTGCTGTAGTTGTAGATTATTGCTGCTGCTGCAAGCAAGTACAGGAACTTGCTACTGCCAGTGCATATGGCGATACTGTGCTGTGAGTATTCAAGACATACTGCTGCTGCACAAATAGCATATAAAATAACTCGTAGCAGATCTATACAGGTGGAGCTGGGGAAGGTGGAGGGTTTCAGAGAAACTCTGAAAGCGCGCTGCAAAAATCTCAGGTGAATGCTAGCCAGCCATATAAATGCAAGGCAGTAAGCTCATTGGCTGCATATGCAACATGAACCAATCAGCTTGTGCCAAGTCGTTTAACTCTCTGAATATCATCAGTTACGTTAACAACCCTTCAGCCTGCGCCATCTAGAGTTTCATGACTGAACTATACATTTTTGGGTATGGAAAATGATACAGCAAGTCAAAAAGCTTATATTTACAGTATGATCAAACATTGATAAGGTGGAGAAAAGCTTGTTGTCAGTAACTTCCAATAAACTACTTTTATGTCCCTGTAAACAAATTACATTCTGCAGAATTTCCCTTAAAAGAATTAGAATGGGATGTTTGCATATTGTTCAGGTTGAAACAGTAATTTGAATATGCGCAGCACTGTAGAATCCAGCAAAATACGTTTGAGTTACTGGTTTTGTTTATCAAATGTGCATGTCAGTATTATTTACTTAGCAGATAAAAATGCACACCTATGTAAAAATTCACATTTATATCAATCAGTTTGGATGCTGTTCAGGCTGTACAGTGTTTGTGTGGTAAAGGATAAACGAGGAAAGCAGTCCACATAACTGACCCACATCCACTCAATCCTATAAGAAGAAGTTACAGACGACCTTCTAGCCAGGTGTTACCTTAAAAACATTTTTTATTTTTACCAATATGGATCTAAGATGTACAGTTTGCTGGGAATGAATTTACACTGAATAACTGTTCATCAAATGGATGGGGAATACACAACTATAGCGATCGACAAGATGCTGGAGTCATCTGCCAGAGAAAGTCAAAATATTCAAAGATTTTTGAACCAATATTTGAACCAATATTTAAACACTGTTTTAAAATAAAAGAAATATAATTGAAATGTTGTTGTTCATATTGTGTGGATAATAGCTATCAGGTTTGTGAATGGAGACAACAACTGTTGAGACGGGTTTTGGAAACTGAAACTGAAAGATTTGGGAACCCTTAACCTACAATGGAAGACACAGTCTAATGGAGAAGTGTTTCAGAAAATTTTAGGAAAAAGAATAAAATTCCTCAATAAATACGTATAAACCCTTTGTTAACTGCTATATATTTGGATTAATGTGTGATAGCGTATACACTGATTAGGGGTGGAACGGTTCAACTTACAGTTCGGTGTGTATCGCGGCTTTAGAGTCACGGTTTCGGTACGGTTCGGCATGTGCTATTTTTTAGGGAAAAACCATACTCTCAAATAAAAATAAAGAAAATAAAAATAATCTAACTACAAGCAACAGCCCAAATAAATACCATAGAGTAAAGATACAAATCAATTAAACAGTGATTTTCAGGTTTTTTAGGTAGGTCTAACATTAGTTTTTAGGTACATAAATTTAATAAAGTAATCAAATGTAAAATATCATTGCATATTTTATTGTATAAATTAAAGATTTATAACCAGTGCACTGATGCAGTATGTTCAGCCAGCTATGTCTGCTATAGGATACTTACCCAGGTGTAAGACTCCACCCTTTAGTCCAAATAGCGGAATCCAGCGGCCTGGTCGAAGGTTTAATGCATGTTCGGTCTTTTACTTGCCTCTGAATTTGTCTGGATTTAGTTTCCATTTTAGTCTAGCTCCGTGCTTAATCTGACTCCAATTTCAAGTGATCGTTAAATTTAGGCAATATTCTTAATTAAAAACTGATCACAGATATCGATTGTACATTAATTTAGATATTTGATTATTCTGGAAATCCCATACTTTCAATTATTCGTTCATTAGGGACCAGGTATCGCTTAGCAATTCACTCGGCCAACAGTGAACGCACGGACACAAACTCGTCAGTTCTGAACATACTCAGAGGGTGCAGAGCGGTTATAATACCTTTAAGTGAGCTGCGCCTGCATACTCATAACAAAAAGTGTATTTTTTCCTATAACCACGAGAGCTACACCGTGTTAAGCCAGTGACAGTCAGAAATCCAAAGTCTCCCTCATGGTGTTCCCCACGGTTCATCCATGGGTGCTTTGGTGTGATCTGTCCTGAACTCAGATTTGCGGAAATACCCCTACACATTAATCTACTTGAAAAAAATGATTTCAGAAGAGATCAGAATAAACCAAATATAACAATTTATTATTAGTCAGGTACAGTTGTATCATGCCAATTACATAATGAAATTTATTAGAAGCCAATTTAGAAATAAGAAAATACATAACATCAGTTGTTCAAAGATGAATTTAAGGGTAAAATATATTCCTGACTTCAAGAAGGAGATACATAGTATGAAACATATGAAATACACTCCACATACGGGCTGATTTGTCTACAGAATCGCGCTGACTGATTTGCAACTTTCCCTTAAATACTACCAGAACAAAGGACCATAAACATTTATTCTCGGCCCCTCACAGATTACATCTCTGTATGGAGAATGAGAAGCCTCTGTAGGAGCTGTTCCCGTGCCCCAAATGGTCACACCTGTGGAGCAATGTTTATCAGATTTTGAAAGGAGACCGCCCACAACAGAAGTACAGAATTCACTTAAGTTTTCAATATTTCTCATAATATATGTGACTACTGTGAAATTGAGACCAGTTTACCAATCGCACAGAGACCTTTAAAATGATACCAAACATGAAAGGGAAAAACAACATTCACAAGATATAACACTTGTGGCATATGGATATTCTTAATGAACTTTGAGTGTAACCTCTTGGGGGGAAAAGGGAGAGGCAGAGATGGCAGGGGGGAGAAGGGGTCGTAAATGAGCAAGGAGATCGGTGCTGTTTGTTGTCTTTGGAGATCTCTTCTCCAGATTAGTTTTATGGCTTTATTGCATGGCATCTGTCTTTGCGAGAGTTCCTGAGTTTTGGCCTAAGAATTAATTTTAGAAGGAAATAAATTCACTCCTTGCAAAGGCATTCTGACATATTTCTTTTGTGAATTTGTCCATTCAAACAGAATACTTCAGAGAGAGCTTAATATTTGCGCGCGTCCTGAGGCGCTGGTTTGCGCGTTTCTGATGAGCGCAAGCACAAATCTTCTCACTGCGCGCGCGAGCTCGCGTCCTCTGGCTCTTAAATGTTTAAACTGTCAAGGCTTAAATGAGTTTAGTTTAAACACAGATATCAACGTGTGATGTCCAGGTCTCACCTGTGCACGCGCGCTTTCAGCACGATGACGGAATAAATGACTACTCATATTCCAGCATACAGCACTCGCATAGAACAAGAGTAATGGTTTGTCCACGTTTTTTTTTTTCTCATTGCTGTAATGTACTAGGAAGCCAGAATACGCATCCATCAACAGAAACATACATTAGCCGAATCCTGTTTGTTTTACGTGTTATTTATAACAAACCATATTACAGATGCGTTGTCAGATTTAAGCTAAACCGCGGTCCTAGTTCGTGCCGAACCGTATGGTTCTATTTATTATTATTATTATTTTTTTTTTTTACCGAGAACCGCCGTTCCACCCTAACACACTGATACACAAATCATAACTTCAATCATAAATCTATTACATGTTACCAGTAAATCTAACCCTGCCATTAATTGTATAAAGTGACTTATTTACTCTGAAATAAGAGTGTTTTGATTTTGTCTATAATGTTCACATTGACAGCTCTGTTCTAGCTTTATACCACTTTTGAATCGTGAATTGGCATTTTGAATTGTGCACTGCTAACACTCTCAGCTCTTTTTGATCATGTTTGTGTATTTATTATTTGTTAAAATGAGTAAGCAAATCTAATAAAATAAATGGTTCACTTGACTTATGGTGTGGATATTTATAATGCATCTTCAATACACTGCATTAAATATCGTTTATAGATGTTTGTAGGTATTTACAGGAGTGACAAACAGTTTTACAGCCAAATTAACTTCCAAAAAAATGCAGGTGGTGACATTTACATTTATTCTGTATAGTTCATTCAAATTGAGTTAAATAAAAGATGATTGTGCACCATGAACTTGTTTGTCCTGTTTGTTGTGTTTATATATAGTCTGATATACATCTGAGATTTCAAAGCTTGGTGCTTGTGTAAATGTTTTGCCTAAAGAAGTCAAACAATGATCTCTGCTTTCTCTACTTCATTGTGTGACAACATAAAACTATGGCACCCGAAAGATTAAAAAAAAAAAAAAAAACCCTGCAGCTAATGGTGACATGCAATAAAAGATTCAAAACATCAACAAAAAGATGCACACTGAGGATTTAATTGCTGCATATTGGATCCTTAGTGCTCTGATAAAATGTTTAGGGAAATTATTTTCAACAAAACCTTTTTTATTTCTCCTCTTCTTATTGTTGTCACAGTTCACAGGGAGACATGGAAGCACAGAGGCCAAGAACGAGGAGAACACAGAGATTTCACAAATAGAGTCTTTAATAATCCAACAGGGTACATGGAGCACAGGCAGGGAAACCATACAAGGACAACATCTAATACAAGGGGCTGAACACACTATAAATAGACAGAACTAATGAGGGGAAAACAAGACACACCTGGAACTAAATCAACAGATAATCAAACAAAACGAGGAAAGGAAACAGGAAAAACCATATATGGGCATAAGGAAACAGTGGAAACACAGGACACAGGGAAACAAAGTCTGACAATTGTGGACCTTACTGGAGTTTTTGTTTACTTCACCTTCTGCTAGTATGACAATTTTCCAAAGAAAGCTTCCACAGATAGAGTTTCATCTCATATTTTCCTGGTAAACAAATTAGGCATCCATCCAAGTAATTTTGTTTAACAAATATGATATCTATTATTATTTTTTTTTTATGTAACATATATGACATGAAGTAAAAGCAGCTGGGAAAAACTGTTCAGACCACTTTTCAAATGGACAAATGAAGAAGAGAACCATTTAGCAGGTATTAAAATAGAAATAATATTTATTATAATACAATATAATTTATATTTTATTACAATATGACTAAATTCAGTTAGAAACACTCACTTATACAAATAGACAATTGTCTTACAGTAGATGTTTAGAATTTTTTCAGTTACTTGTCTACACTGTAAAACATGCTTTGAAACCTAATGGCCTAGATAAAGTAGATTGATATTATTATTAACTGAGAAAGCAGTGTAGAACACAAGACAAGTCAATGTATGTTTTGTGAGAGGATTCAACATGAATAATGTCACATCTATTATATTTCAAGCCACTATGCTGTGGTTCATGCAACTCTTTCTGCTTCTGGGTAAGAGCATTATGCTATACACTGAAACAAATCTTGGTCACAAATCTTGACTTATTTTCAGCATGATAAAAGCTATAAATGTCTCTGAACTATTAGTAAAATTAAATATTAATAATAATCTGCATCTTTGACTCTATTGCATGTATAGGTTTTACAACTGCCACTAGTACAGCCGAAATCAGACTGGTGAATGGCACTAACTCTTGTTCTGGACGAGTGGAGGTTCTTCATAATGGAACATGGGGAACAGTGTGTGATGATTACTGGGATCTATCAGATGCTACAGTGGTGTGTAGAGAGATTGGCTGTGGAGACGCTACAGCAGCAAAAAGTGGTGCTTATTTCGGCCAGGGATCAGAAACGATATGGACAGATGATGTACAGTGTGCTGGGAATGAATCTACCCTGAAAACCTGCTTATCAAATGGATGGGGAATACACAACTGTAGCCATCAACAAGATGCTGGAGTCATCTGCCAATGTGAGTCAAAACTATTCTTACAATTTGATCATATAATAATAATAATAATAATAATAATAATAATAATAATAATAATAATAATAATGCTTTTAGAGAAAAAAACCTTTTTGTCTTATCTGCTTATTTGTGTGTATATTAGCTGTCAGGTTGATGATTGGTGACAACTCTTGTTCTGGACGGGTTGAAGTTTATTATAATAGAACGTGGGGAACAGTATGTGATGATAACTGGGATCTATCAGATGCTACAGTGGTGTGTAGAGAGACGGGTTGTGGGGATGCTATAGAGGCAAAAATTGGTGCTTATTTTGGACCAGGATCAGGTCCAATCTGGATGGATGATGTAAAGTGTAATGGGACTGAGTCTAGTCTACAAAGCTGTCAGTCAAATGGATGGAGTACACAGAACTGTGGACATCAGAAAGATGCTGGAGTCATCTGCAATGGTGAGTCAAAAACATTATTAGAACTGAGGTATAGTTTTAATATTGGGTCATACCATCTGAAATCAATCAAATTTCAGAAACTTCATTGGCTAAAATTGTGCTTTAAAATTACTCAATTATTTTATTGCACATTTTACATTTTAAGGAATGATCAAAGAGAGCTAAAACGTCTTGTTCTTTCAAACACAGTGTGCCATTGTCCTTTTTGTAAAGAAAGTAATAGTAAGGTATACATGAGAGGGAAAAATGAACTTTTTTATTATCTGTGTGAATAGTAACTGTCAGGTTGGTAAATGGTGACAACTCTTGTTCTGGACGAGTGGAGGTTCTTTCTGACGGTCAGTGGAAAACAGTGTGTGATGATGACTGGGATCTATCAGACGCTACAGTGGTGTGTAGAGAACTGGGATGCGGGAGTGTCATAGCTGCAAGTCACGCTTATTTTGGCCAGGAATCAGGACCAATGTGGATGAATTCTGTACAATGTACTGGGAGAGAATCTACTCTGAAGAGCTGCATATCACATAAAATTGACTCCTGTAGCAGCAATAAACGTGCTGGAGTCATCTGTCAGTGTGAGTCATAAAACTTTAAACGATGATTTTAATATGCTTTTGTCCATTCAGCCCATCTTTATAGACATGGAACCATTTTGTTTCTTTTGCCATGTCCTCCAGCTCCTATCATAGTCAATGGCAGCCTTTCATGTTCTGGAAGAGTGGAGGTTCGACACAATGGAATATGGGGAACAGTATGTGATGATGAATGGGATCTAACAGATGGTGCAGTGGTGTGTAGAGAAATGGGCTGTGGCAATGTGACAGAGGTAAAGAGAGGTGCTTATTTTGGACAAGGATCAGGACCAGTATGGATAAATAATGTGAACTGCAAAGGAACAGAGTCTACACTGAAGAACTGTGTATTAAGGGGAAGAGTTCAACAAAACTGCAGCCATGAAAAAGATGCTGGTGTTATCTGTGGACGTAAGTGAATAACGCTTCATTATACTCTTAAGAATATAGGTTCCAAAGGGGTTTTCGCAGTGATGTCATAGAAGAACCGTTTTTGGTTTCTCAAAGAACATTTCAGTGTACAGTTCCTAAAAGAACCATCTTTTCCTTTGTGCAAAGAGCATTTTAATAATCCAAAGAACCTTTTGTGGAATGGAAAGATTCCATGGATGTTAAAGTTTCTTCATGGAACCACTGATGCAAATAAATCAGCTTTATTTTTAAGAGTGTAGTCTGGTGTCATCAACTCCCTTTCTGACCTGTTCATTTATTGTTTGTTAGCCAAACTTCGACTGCAGAATGGTTTCAGCTCTTGCTCTGGAAGAGTGGAGGTCCTCCATAATGGAATATGGGGAACAGTGTGTGATGATGACTGGGATCTAACAGATGCTGCAGTGGTGTGTAGAGAGATTGGATGTGGGGATGCTTTAGAGGCAAAAAGGGGTGCATTTTTTGGGACTGGCTCAGGACCAATATGGATGAATAATGTAAATTGTTATGGGAATGAGATAACTCTGAAGAGATGTAGATCACCTGGATGGGACGTAGTCATACAGTCAAACTGTAGTCATTATAAAGATGCTGGAGTCATCTGCCAATGTGAGTCAAACGCATGAATAAAAATGAGGCCAATTACACTGCCATCCAGAACATTACTAGTCCTTGTTTATACACTGAACTAAAGTAACTTTCATCATTACCTATTATAATATAGTAAAATAACAGAAATTTTGTTTAATGTCTATTTCAGACAGCTATACCTATATCAATGATTCAAAAAGCTGGATTGATGCACTAAAATACTGCAAAACTCACCACCTGACCCTGGCGCACATTTTAAATGCCACAGCACATGAGTACATCACAAAAATGCTGCAGGATAAAGAAATCACTGATGGAGTGTGGATCGGGCTTGAACGGAGTATGCTCTTCGCTTGTTCGCCCTGGCTGTGGACCGGTGGGCCGTATGTGGAGTATGCATCGTGGCATCAAAAGTTTCCAAAGGATCCAGCAAGCATGTTTTGTGGAAAACTTTTTAAGGAAGAACAGAACAGGTTTGGATGGATGGATGCTTGCTGCCATGAGCGCCTGCCTTTCATCTGTCAGGTCAGTTTCTCGTCCTGGTTTAATGAAATCAGCTTTTTGATTACATGCACTCTTGTGGTTTTTGAATGTGTAATGTCTGCAAGTGCCTTAAAAACTCATAGAGCCTATAATAATTCTCTTTTGTCACGTTTTAGGGATGAAACACTAGATGGAGCTGTTTCCGAGTTTGAGTCGGTTGTTGGTGATCACAGAAATTGAGTCATGATACCATGATAAACATTTTTTGCTTTGTTTCTCAACATGTTATACTAATATGTAGCCCTGTTTGTTGGTATGGACTTTCTTTTCGAGTTTATACTGAGATAATCAATATGGCTAATGAAACTTTAAAGTTCTATGTGTCTATGAATAGTTTGTGGCTTATTGTTTATGATTGTTCTTGTCTTATTTTTCATTCAGTTTTTTTATTGCCAATTTATTTTAAAATGTATTCAACTGCAGTCAGCTTTTAGTATCATGCATAATTCATAACTATAATAAATGAAAATAATGTTCGTGAAATGTTTCTCAAAAAGGTTTGATTGGTGGCATTTGTACTTGTAATAGATAAGTTATTCACATTACAAAGAGTAATTTTATGCATTTGCTGTTTTAATACATCTGCATTATACTAATTTTTCATATTTGGTATTTTTCATATTTAATATAGCTTAATATTTTCATACAATTTTCATTCAATGTTTTTCAGCATTCAGTCTTTGTGAGTTTATACTGAGATGACTAATAAATAAAGCTGGTAAACGTTGGGGCAGTTTGCTTTCTGTATTGCCTTCTTGGTAAGATGTATTTATGAAATTAAAGTGATTTATTTTTGTAAAAGTATAATAGTTTATTTTAGATTTGTCATGATAATAGGTGTATACAGTTATATTATAATTATTAACAACAACAAAACAACACTAATAATACTAATAATAACGAAATATATTGTTGTTGTTATTATTATTTATTTTAATTGACAAACATGAATTATTTCCACTGCTTGTCCCATCCCCCATCTCTGTCTCTCTCTTACACACACACACACACACACACGCATCACAGACGGTTCCTCCCATTTCTGGCAAATAGAGGGACTAAAGCCGGCTGCCTCCACACATAAGCATATCTCTCTGGCGGATGCGTTAATGGTTTACTGACAGTTTAATAATAAAGAGCGTCTTTTTAAACGGAAGAGATGTCGACAAGACCGGGATTCTACCGGCAAGAACTAAACAAGACTGTCTGGGAGGTGCCAGAACGATACCAGAATCTCACACCGGTTGGATCGGGGGCATATGGCTCAGTATGGTGAGTCCAGCAGGCG
>JAFVLL020032444.1:0-80742 GCA_021397915.2 Tor tambroides | reverse complement strand
ACTAGTGATCTATCATAAGCATGCATACAGCGGTGTACAATACACAAAAACATATACAAGAACAGTAATAATATACACAATGACCTAAAGAAATGCGTGTTCCTTCAAAGAAAGGGTTTTCAATGAATTAATTAGAGAAGAGTCCATTTTTATTGTGTATTATGTGTCTTTCCTATGGAAAGTGTAGTGAGAGAGAGAGCTCTCCACATGCCATTAGGTCGTAAAGTTTATCTGGCCTGGCAAAAGTCTCCTGGTTGCCATGGTAACCAGGGGCCTGGACTTCGTTCACAGACATATGGGCACCGAGTCTGGTGTTGGGTGAGGGGTCTGTGGCTGTTTGTTAATCTAAGGAATAATTGATTTGTTAAATCAAATGAAAAAATGTGTGTCTGATTGGTTCAAATGCTACAGCAGTGAATGGGTGCTGTCAGAATGAGAGTCTAAACAGCTGATAAAACATCACTATAATCCACAAGTAATCCACACCAACCCAGTCCATCTATTAATGTCTTGTGAAAAACTGCATATTTGTAATAAATTCATAATTAAGAATTTTTAACTTCAAGTCCTCAAAGTCCTGTATCCATAATATTGCTTTCTCCAGTGAAAAGTTCTCCTGTGAATTTCTCCAGGAGAGAAATATGCGCACATCAAGCACTTTTTACAAGCAAAAAAACAAAACAAAACAAAACAGTCCAAAACTGATCTAAACAAATATGTTAGTGGATTTTGATGTGAAAGACAACAGAGGATCAACTTTTAATTTAATTACTGAGTAATAGTAATTAACTACATGTACTTACTGTATGGTTAGAGTTAGGATGAGGGTTTGGTTTAGGGATAGTTGCATGTAATTATGTATATTTTATTTGTTTTAACTACAGTAAGTACATGTAACGTGTAACAAGGACATCTTTTTACTGACTCTCATTGCTTTTGACAAGAAGCAGTGGTTTAAAGTTAAAACGCCTTCATGATGGATTTGTTTCTTAGAAAGACGCAGCTTTTTGCTTCACAAGATGCTAATTTATGAGCCAGAGTGGTGTGGATTATTGTGATGTTTTTATCAGCTGTTTGGACTCTCATTCTGACGGCACCCATTCACTGAAGAGGATCCAATGCTAAATTTCTCCAAATCTGTTCTGAAGAACAAACAAGCTCATCTACATCTCGGATGGCCAGAGGTTGAGTACATTTTCATTTTGGGTTGAACTCTACCTTTAAAGACGTGTGTGTATATACAAACTCTTCACATTTGAAATGAGGAATGTACACAAGCAAATGTTTCAAGATCTTATAGATCAGATCAGAAGATCAAGGAAATTCTGATTCCTCATGATGTGACTGTAATAAAAGCCTTCAGTGTCAGATGAATGACCTCAGTGATTTCATTTTACACATGCCTTCCAGGCTTTACAGCCGAAATCTTCACAAACTCTTGAAGCATATGGCAATATTTACCAATATTCAGAGGGAGGTTTGTACAGTAATTTGCATTCATAAGTCCCCCACTCATGCATGTGGTTTAGTAACATTTTTGACTGAAAGAGAAGAGAGGTCAGTGAAGTGATCGAGTGTTTTATGTGTGCCGCCTCTTTCACGGGTGTTTGAGCAACACAAATCCTGACTAATCTTTCTCATGTGTGAAAAGCGAAACTAGACTGGGAGGTGGTAGAAGAATGGCAGAAATGATTAATATGGACAGAGACATAATTCTTCTGTGCTCTGCTCTCAGTGAAGGGTCGGAGGTGGATGGAGTTGAGTATGGAGGAGCAGAGGGCGTATGTCATGAGACTGCTGGACGCTCTGGAGGTCACCGATCGAGACAAGAGGCTCAAAGTGGCCCGAGCCATCCTCTATTTGGCACAAGGTACGAATATAGTACATCCAACCACAATCCAATGGGTGAATCTCATGAAACCAGTCAACAACATATTTCATATTTCAACCCCCAAATCAAAGGAAGGAAATAATGAAATGTATTATGAGAAATTAAGTCTATTTTAGGATCATTAAGATATTTTGCAGCTGCATGTGACTTATTTATTTTTTAATATTTATGTTATCTATAATTTATTATATTTCAAGAATTATTAAGTACATTTCCCCTAGTTCTCATTACGTTAATAATGATGTATTATTTAATTTGTAGTGTAATTTTTAGAACGGCTCTTAATTTATGCATATTATAATACTGTATAGCAGTATTTGTTTTTAGTAAGTATTTAAAATATGTAAAACTATAAAATATATTATAATTGCGATATTGAGAATCTTCATTGTACATTATTATGGTAATGAGAACTTGGACCTTAATGTGCTTAAGTGGCATGAAAATAATGGGTTTTCTTAAGAAAAATGTAATTTCTTATTTTCTTTCATATTTTTTCTTTAATGACACATTGTTTAATTTGTAATTTAATTTGCAGTATTGCCATTAACTTATGCAAATTTAAAAATAAAATGTGTTGCAGTTTTTGTTTTGGTAAAAATATTTGAAAAAAATAGAAATATATAAAACAATAAAATATGACTACTGCAAAAATGAGAATCACTGTTGAGTGTTTTGGACTTTAATAATTGGCATGAAGATAATGTTATGTCTTAAGAAAAATGTATTTTCTTATTTTATTTATTTTCTATTTTTATTTAATTGTGTTAATTTTTTTTTAATTTATGCATATTTAAATTTATTTTATAAGACAATGTATTGCAATATTTGTTTTTAGTAAAAATATATATTAAAAAAAGTGAAACAATAAAATATGAAACATTGAGCATTATGGTAATTCGCATTTGGACATAAACATGCTGAATTGGCATGATTTTTTTTTTTTTTTTTTAATTATTGGCCGTTAAATAGTCTTTCCTTAAGCAAAATATAATTTTTTCTTTTTTCTTATATGTGTTCAGGTGTGTTTGATGAGTGCGACACAGAAACTGATGTCCTCTACTGGTCCAGACACAACGTCTTCCTCCTCTACGACATGGGCATCTTCACGGCTCTGCTAGAGCTCCTCAGCATGGAGATAGAGTAAGTGTTTTCATTTCCCAAAATGCCTCAGTCTCTGTGTGGAGATCTTTGACAGAGGGCAGACCATCTGCTGCAGGTGAGGACAGACAGGCGAAGGGTGAGATACTGAAAGAGACAGACAGAGACTGAATCTCCAGCGGAGGGAAGTGTTTAACAGTGCTGCTATTTTTACTCTCCTTCTCCTGCGGGAGCAGGTTAGAAACGGCTCAGTCATGACTGTGTATGTGAGTGTGTGAAACAGTTGTGTATTTCTGTGCATCTCCTGGGTGCTGTACTAATGATACGAACAGCTTTCTCTTTTCTGTTTCTTAATGCCCGCTGTGTACGGTAGCAGCTGCCTGGGCGGCACAGCGAGCCACTTCTCCATTTCTCTAATTACCCACATTAAGTACACTTCCATGTTAATGGAGCTTTTTATTTTGTTCAGAGAGTGATATCAGTGCAATCAGATATCACTCTTATTATTGCACATACTGTATCAACATAAAAATGAACGTGCAAAAAACTACTCAGAACACATTAGTAACCGCATAGCAATGGACTGGCACCCATTCATTATACCTTAGGACTGTGGTGGCAACTTCTGCATGGGTAAGTGCAATTAAGAAAATGTGAAAACCTACTTTATTTTCCGGAAAATTTGTCATAGCTGACTGTAAGTCGCGCTAGGTCAAATTTGCATTGTTAAGAGAAAAAAATCCATCACATTTGCATTTTATTACATTCAGAAAAAAATTAAATAACAAAATGCTTACAAATATTAGAAACGCTATAAACATACTACATAACAAATCCTTTAAATTTAACTCTATTTAGAACAGAGAAATTGTAGAGGCATTCAGTATTATTTTAGTATAAGCTATTATTGCTTTTATTTTTATATTTTTGTTATCATTTTAATTCTATTTATATATATATATATATATATATATATATATATATATATATATATATATTTTTTGTAATTTTGTACTTTTTTATTTAATTTTACTTTTTTGTACATTAAGTTAAAGTTAAAAGTCTTTTGCAACTAGCTGAAATAAAAAAGTTTTTTTTTTTTTCAATTTTATTTTATTTCGGTTAACATTTATTTTATTTCAGGTGGCAGAATTTTTTTTTATGGTTTTAGATTTAGTTAACTATAATTACCTTGGTGGTATTCTTTATAAACGGCATTTATTATAAACCACAAAACTGAGAAAGCTACACTGAAACTACTGGTGTGTGGGAAATACATTTTTCAAATAAACATTGCATATGTTTTGCATGCTTCTGGTTAATTATATTAACGTGAAGCATGCAAAACATGATATAAGTCAACATTATATAAGTCGCATTATATTAGTTGCAGTTGCAGATGATTGAAAAACATGACTTATATTGCAGAAAATATAATAGCTTACATTTAATATATGTGTGCTTGACATACATTGACATTATATAAATTGCTTTGGAAAATAAATCACAGCACATTAAAAATACAAAACAAAACCTGACTTATATTCCAGAAAAATATGTTAACATTTAACAAATTGTATTTTGCTTCATCAAATTCTTTTGAAGTTAATATAAGCATCATAATTTAAAAGCGAGATCATAAAGGCCCAGTTCTTTTGTGTATCCATCTCGTACCTGCTGTCATCTTTCCATAATAAGGCAGTTCTTTATTTCCTGCACCAGCACACTCTCTCTCCTCTTGTGTTAAAGAGAGCCACAGAGTGGTCCGTCTGTGATCTCCGCTTCAAAGACAGCCTGGCCACCATGCCTCTCCTCTTTCAAGCCCCTGCCTGGGGGATTTAATGTCTTTGTACATGGTCTCATCAGCCCACACAGCAGAACTGCTCTCAGGGAGACTGTACCGCTGCCTCTCTGCTGCCTCTGCTGTGGTTTACTATGGTGTAATTTGCACAATTAGCCCTCCAGCTTCTCCGAGCGTTGATTCATATTCAGCCGAGCACATCTGATTCAAATGATCAGGGTTTTGGTTGACAGCTAGTATTTGTACTGAATGAGGGATTAGACTGCATGGCTTGTGTGCCTCTTAAAAACTGTTGTATTTTGTGGAATGATAAAAAGATTGACTGGTTCTAATGAGTTTTTACGGTATTACAGTGTTACTTTAGTATCACTGCGATATCAGTATTTTGAATTAGATTTTATTTTTCTGTTTTCATTTTAAGTTGAAGTCTTAGAAATTTTGTTGTTTTTTTATCATTTTTATTAGTTTTTGGATTTTTTTTTTTTTACAATAGAGTTCTATTTTTAACATTAGGCAACTTCATTACTTAAACTGAGAATGGAAAATACTTCTAAACCATTTATTAAACTTTGTTAATATTATTAACAATATTAATTAACATTTATTAATACATTATTAAAATCAAAAGTAGTATGTTCATATTATTTAATGGACCTGAGATAACAAGAAAAACCAATAAACTGTTTGTATTTATTAACTGACATTAGTAAAGATTAACACATACTGTAACAAATGTATTGCTCATTTTTAGTTAATGTTGGTTAATGCATTAACTATTGTTTACTAATGGGACCATACTGTAATCAAGTATATCAAGTTAAACTAAATGACAATGAGAAATCTTTCCTTGGCATTAACTACCTAAAATAAATTTAGTTTTAATACGTTTTTTTATATTTTGTTTCAGTTAACATTTATTTTATTATATGGAGTGTACATGTTTTTTATGGTTTTAGTTTTGGTTAACTGTATTAACTCTGCTCTTTTGGCCCAGTTGTAACATAAGAATGTCCTCTTACATGTGCATTTATATTTTGATTTATATTCGTTCTCTTTTTCTCCAGTAATAACCAGGCGTGCAGCAGTGCAGTGAGAAAACCAGCCATTTCTCTGGCCGACAGCACCGAGCTCAGGTAAGATGCCCACTGGGACCGATTCATTTTCTTTTCCCTCTCACATCATTAGACTTCTCTTCATCCAACCCACAATCCACTTCTCAGATTTACATTAAAATTGGTACGGAGGAACCCTGGGCTGACAGAGAGCTTTCTGACTTGCAGCTTTCATGTCTTTGAGAGCTTTGCATCAATGCACAATACATATGAATGTTGTTTTCCTGTAAGGAGTAACGCTGCTGCATTAGCAATTATAGAAGGATAATACTTACCCTTGGTTACAACACACAAAGATTCACTCTCGTACTAACACACACACACACACACACACACACACTCAATAACTCAGATTGAAAGTAAAGGCGTTTGCATCATGTTCTAAAGGGTTCTTCTGAGCATCATGTATCTGATGGTTGAGACCATTCGAGTGGAAACGGAGGGTGACAGTCCTGAGAGGAAGGCAGCCAGAGAGGCCTTCAAAACAGAGTTGGGTGAGAAAGACTGCGAGAGAACGATGTGGCCTTTAGCCTTACTGTGTGTGTGTGTGTGTGTGTGTGTGTGTGTGTGTGTGTGTGTGTGTGTATGTGTATTTGCAATGGTTGGCTATTGACCTTCTCTATGGCGCAGTGATTAACCTCCCTCCTCCTCTCAGGTTCACCCCTTTATAACGGCGAGCCCTTTGCCCTCCTCCTCTTCACCATGGTAACCAAGTTCTGCAGCATGAATGCTCCCCATTTCCCCATGAAGAAAGTGCTGCTCTTACTGTGGAAGACCATACTGGTCAGTCTCAATACACACACATCAGAATCACTGTTCATTTTAGATAAATAATTTTGATACTATTTTGTTTTATAGATTCTATTCTATTCTATTCTATTCTGTTCTGTTCTGTTCTGTTCTACATAATATTCTATTCTATCTATTCTATTATATAATTTACAGATTTATTCTTAGAATTAAACTTCTTCCATTCTGTCATTCTGTTCTGTTTTATTCCATACAAAGTGATTATTCTATTCTATTCTATTCTATTCTATTCTATTCTATTCCAAAAATATTTGACTGCTTATTCTTTGCTATTCTGTTATGCTACATAATATTCTATTCTATCTATTCTATTATATCATTTACAGATTTATTCTTAGAATTAAACTTCTTCCATTCTGTCGTTCTGTTCTGGTTTATTTCATACAAAGTGATTATTCTATTCTATTCTATTCTATTCTATTCTATTCTATTCCAAAGATATTTGACTGCTTATTCTTTGCTATTCTGTTATGCTACATAATATTCTATTCTATCTATTCTATTATATAATTTACAGATTTATTCTTAGAATTAAACTTCTTCCATTCTGCCATTCTGTTCTGTTTTATTCCATACAAAGCGATTACAGCTCTGTTCTCTTCTGTTCTGTTCTATTCTGTTCTATTCTATTCTATTCATCACATTACATAACATTACATTACATTACATACTACTGTTAAAAAGTGTGGTGTCAGTAAGATGTATTTTTTAAAGATATTAATACCTTTATTCAACAAGGATGCATTCTATTGAACAAAAGTGACAGTAAAGATATTTATAATGTTTCTACTATTTCAAATAAATGCAGAATCCTAAAGAATTGTTAATTTCCACAAAATATTAAGCACAACAACTATTTTCAACATTGAAAATAATAAAAATGTTTTTTGAGCAAGAAATCTGTATGTTAGAATGATTTCTAAAGGATCATGTGACACTGAAAACTGGAGTAATGATGCTGAAAATTCAGCTTCGACATCACAGATCACATTAAATTTTTTTTAAATATATTAAAATAGAAACAGTTATTTTAAATTGTATTTCACAATTTTGCTGTTTTTATTGTATTTTAATTTAAATAAATTCAGCCTTAAGAGCACAAGAGACTTTCAAAAACATAAAAAAAAAAATCTTGCCAACCCCAAACTTTTGAATTATATTTGATTCTGGATTGATTGAAGATTTAATTCTGTTCTGTTTTCTTTCATTATGCTACATTCCATAGAATAATTACTGCTTATTCTATTCTATTTTACCAGATAAAGAGAGACCTTTTTGGATTTTTCAGAATATAAGCACTGTTCTTATCATGGACTCTTTCAACTCTAAACCAGGCAGCTCTAGTCAATAACAGACCTGTTTATGTGCCTATGGTGCTCTGTCCATTGATTTCTGCTTGTTTGTGCACCTCAGTTCACTCTGGGAGGTTTCGAGGAGTTGCAGGAGATGAAGGTGAGAATGAGAGAGCAGTTGAACCTGCCGCCGCTCCCTGAGGACAGCATTAAGGTGGTGCGAAACATGCGGGCGGCTTCTCCTCCAGCCTCGGCCATGGAGCTCATCGAGCAACAGCAGCAGCAGAAGAGAGGACGCAGGAGTCGCCGGGTACGAGAAACACACACACAAATGACTTTGAAAGCCGTTGCACTAGCAGAAACCATGTGTAGATGAAATACATGAACTGTGTCAACAACCTCTCATGCATCTGAACCTATACATTCAGTATATGAAATTCAAAACACACAAAAATTCTGATCTGTGCTACCTATTACGCAGCCTTGCATCTTGAAAAAATAATTCAATTTGTTGCTGAGTTCAAAAATATCAATAAAACTTTCCATCATGTATTATTTTTTTTGTACAAAATAACAGTAAAGATTTATATACTGTATGTATTCCCTGCCGTTCAAAAGTTTGGGATCGGTAAGATTAGAAATGTTTTTTAAAGAAGTCTTTTGTGCTAATCAAGGCTGTATTTATTTGATCAGAAATGCAGAAAACACAGTAATATTGTGAAATATAATTGCAATTTAAAATTTTTGAATTTTTGAATCAAATTTTTTTTTAAAATTCTGTTTTAATATTCTTTAAAATATAATTTATTTCTGTGAAGCAAAGCTGAATTTCCAGCATCCTTACTCCAGTCTTCAGTGTCACATGATCCTTCAGAATTAATTCTAATATGCTGATTTATTATCAGTGTAGTTGTGCTGCTTAATATTTTTTGGAACCTGTGATATTTTTTTCAGGATTCTTTGATGAATGAAAAGTGAAAAAGAACAACATTTATTCAAAATAGAAATCTTTTCTGTCTGTCTTTTTTTTCAATTCAACACTTTTTCACTTCTTCAAAAAAAGAAAAAAATGTACTGACCCCTAACATTTAAACTGTTTATGAACTGTGTGTATAAGTGTATGTTGTTACAAAAGATTTCTGTTTTAAATAAACTTTTTATTTATCAAAGATTCCTAAAAAAAAGTATCACAAGTTCCAAAAAAGAAATTGCATATTAGAATGATTTCTGAAGCATCACGTGACACTGCAGACTGGCGTAATGATACTGAAAATTCAGCTTTGCATTACAGGAATAAATATAATAATATAGGGAATATGTTTTAAATTATATTAAAATAGAAAAAGGTTATTTTAAACTGCAGTAATATTTGACGATTTTGCTTTTTCCTGTATTTTTGATCAAATAAATGTAGTCTTGATGAGCATAAGAGACCTCTATAAAAAGCATTAAAAATCTTACTTTTCCCAAACTTTGAACGGCATGTATACGCTTTAATGCACTTGTCAAAATAAAAAAGCAGTCAAATGTCAAAGTTTTAATGACAAAAAGAAGTATTCAGTATCTGTTATTTAATTTACAGTCTGCAACAGAGTGGAAAAAGTGGTAGTAAAGTCCTCAGAAACATTCATACATGTGACAATTGATAAATAATTGTAACCTGGCTCAGAGGAAGAGGGAAATCATGTCTTTATGGCAGTTTTTTTGGTGATTAAGGGATAATATAAGACTTCTTCACCTTACAAATGGTTGTCGAAAGCAAAAATGCTATGAAATACATCAGATTTTGTAGTTTTGTAGCAAAACAGCCACTATTTTTGAAATCAACAGCCCATATTAGTAAGAAACCATACTGGATTTCATTCGGTGAATATGATGCAGGGCGGTGTTATACTAAAATGACGGCCCACACAGCCTGCAAAACTTACACAAGCTTTAAAATAAACACACAAAAGGGACTTCATGCCACACTTCTGTCCTTCTGACAATCTAACATTGCAATGGTGATGTCACAATGAGAATGAACTATAGCAGAGCACCGACTGGCTGGAAAACATCGTGGACCAATCACAGCAGGTTTCACGGTTTTTGACCTTTCTCCTTCCTGTCTCACTCTGTCTCTGTAAGTTTTCTGTAACCCTTTCTCCTCAGCTCTCCCTCTTTTCTGCCCTTTTCTCTCTGGGTTTTCGTTGTCCTGTTGGCTCATTCCCATCTCTTCCTTGTGTCCCTACAGAGTGCCTTTGTTGATAGCTTGGAAGGAGACAGTCCATATGCCAAGAAACAGGTCTTTACCCCAAACCCCTTTTGTGCATTCTCTTTGTTGTGGGCTGGCCTTGCACTCCTCCACTCTCTTTTCCTTCACAGCAATTTGTTTTTCCTTTTGAAACTTGATTTGGGGAAGGGTTCTGAGAGATACAGCTGGCCATGGACATTAGCAAGACTCTCTGTCTCTCTCTCCTCCTGTATTTCCATTTGCACATCTTTCCACATATTCTCAGTCAATGAGATCCACATAGACACACTCCGGCTCCCACTAGCTAGCAGAATGGCTTCTTCTCATAGGCAACCAATCACAGCTGAGTCACCTCTGCTCATGACCTCAGCACCGCCCACAGACACACTCATACATTGACTGCACTGGAACCAACGATGACGCTCCACTAATGCACCTCATGCCTGATGCTTGCTCTGAATCTTGCCATTCATGCGTTTGCACAACTCTAGAGATGTGAAGAACTTGTTTTTTGTGCCTTTGTTGAACTGAATCTGCACAGGAATGTTAAAAAAGGAGCTGCAGTGTTGTATCTGGAATGTGTGAGTCCCCAAAATTGGATTGAAAGTTGTTGTTTTTTTTTGTGATGCTTATCATTTGCAGGTTTATGGGACGGTAAGTTTCAGCAATGAACTCTAAGCAATGGATGGGGAATGTAATCTGAAGGCTAAAACGCCAGAAGAACCTGGGGGGAAAAAATCTTGATATGAGTCTTGTTCATGCAAAACCTCACCTACAGGAGTTTTCAATTTGGTCAGTTCAGAAAAAAAAATTTAAAGAAAAAAATTAAAGAATAAAACCAAACTTCTTTCACACCATATAAATTATATATTTTAAAATCTTAAAGGGATAGTCCACCAAAAAATTAACATTTTGTCTTCATTTACTCATCCTCAAGTTGTTCCAAACCTGAATTTCTTTCTTTCACAAAAGAAGATATTTTGAAGAATGTTGGTAACCAAACAGTAGCCACTGACTTCCATGTTTTTCTATACTATAGAAGTCAATGGCTACTAACTGCTCTAAACATATAGGTTTGGAACAGCACGAGGGTGAGTAAATAATGACAGAATATTAATTTTTGGTTGAACTATCTCTTTATCAATTATCAAGCCAAGTCAATTCGAGCTTTATTGTCATTATGAATTATGAATTTGGGCATTCTTAATGAGACTCAATATCAGGGTCCAGAGAAATATATACATTTGCAGCTTGATCTTAAACTCTTTTTAACTCTCTTGCAGCCACTGGTCAAACAGGACAGCCTGGACACTTACAACGAACGGGACCCTTTCAAAAACGATGACGCGCGGGATGAGGAAGATGACCCAGAGGACGTGGACAGTGGCATTGAGGGAGAGGTCGACCCTCTCGACAGAGACGTTATTATCCAACCGCCGCCGCCACCACCACCACTGCGGCCGCCAACCGAGAGAGTGTCCTTTCCCAAGGGACTGCCATGGGCTCCCAAAGTCAGGTAGCAGACAAGGTCTTCATCAAATATAATGGCCATAAACTGTGCTATTTTGACTTGTTTTCAGAGATCAGTTGTTCTGCAGTAAGTATGAGCAATTTTTAGTAAATAAAGTTCAGGGAGACAAAAGTTTGGGGTCGGTTAGTCTCTTATGCTCACCAAGGCTGCATTTATTTGATTAAAAATACAGTAAAAACAAGAATATTGTGAAATATTATTCCAATTTCACATAGCTGTTTTCTATTTCAATATATTTGAAAATGTAATTTACTCCTGTGATGCAAAGCCAAATTTTCAGCATCAGTACACCAGTCTTCAGTTTAACTCGATCCTTCAGAGATCATTCTAATATGCTGATTTGAAATTGGTGGTATTAACAATGTTGCAAACAATTGTTCTGCTTAATATTTTTGTGAAAACCATGATTCATCTATTTTCAGGATTCTTTGATGAATAGAAAGTAAAAAAAAATACATTTTCGAAACCTTACAAATGTCTTTATTGTCACTTTTGATCCACTTAATGCATCCTTGCTGAATACAAGTATTAATTTCTTTAAAAAAATCATACTGATCCCAAACTAGTGTATCTGAGTGACCCATCTAACTGCTTATAAAAATCTACTACAGCTCCTGTGCTGGAAACAGGCTGGTTTTAGGACTGCAGTACCTCTGACATAAATAATGCATATTTGAGGACAGAGACAAATGAACAGGGAGAAACACAGAGGAAGAAAAAGAAGGAAAAGAGATGAATTTGAAACAGCAAAAGCTCACGTTTATTAAATCCTCTTGATTTTTCAAAGAGGCACACAGTACAGTATTTAGCTCTGTGGGTTCTTTACCTGTGAATTGTAACGCTGTGCTGTGCTGAGCTGCACTGCTGCATGCAGATGGGAACGAGAGCGGGAGGGAGGGTGTGCTGCAGCACTTTAAAGAGGTTAGTGTAAAGACGACAAAGGGACACATTAACACTGCTCTTTTTGATAAGTTTAAGCAGCTGTCTGTTCGTAGCAGTCCTGTCCTAAACCGAGAAAATTCTAAAAGTATTCCAAACCAACTCCTCATGCAGTCAATTCCTTTCTTCTTTGTCCCACAGAGAGAAAGACATCGAGCACTTTCTGGAGACCAGCAGAAATAAATTTATCGGCTTCACCTTGGGAAAGTGAGTGTCTGCTCAATTCTCCCAGGTTCTGAATCTTTGATAAACGATAATAAATGTCACCTTCATTATCATTAAATCAGTATACTCTGCTGTTTCTGGTTCACACGGTATTTTCTTTCTTTCTAATGTTGCTTTACAGTGACACTGACACTTTGGTTGGGTTACCCAGGCCCATACATGAGAGTGTGAAGACTTTGAAACAGGTAAGCTTGGAAACATTTTTGTTTTCTAATATTCTAGTATTCTTCTAGACAGTTGGAAGAGTAAAACAAAATATTCAAACATCATATGCATGAATACTAAATGCTTAAGCAGTCTCTCCTGCTTCAAATGTTTTGCCCTTTTCTTGATACTCAGTAAGTTGATTACTGTATATATCTGTGGGATTTAGCAGCTGTTGTGCCACAGATATGCACTGACGTGAATCCAGTGGTCTAATGCATGCTCTATTGGGGCTCTTTCAGCCACTCACAGTTAGATATCCGACCTCGGTCACCATGGCAATTCTCTCTCTCTCACCCCTTCTCTCTCAAGCACAAGTATGTCTCCATAGCGGAGGTCCAGATCAAGAGAGAGGAGGAGCTGCAGCAGTGTCCCATGACTATGGTAAGTGACTCAACTTTGCCATTCTTTTGCATTTATTATTGCATTCATTAAGCTGTCAGTCAGAATCGCCTCTTTTGATTGGCTAGGGGGAAGAGGAGGTGGAAGAAACACCTGCAGAGATTCTATATTTGGGAATGTTGCCTAGTCTCTCTCAGTATGTAGTAAGTGTCTCCTACACTTCATCTTTTTACACATCCAGATACTTGTGAATATAGCTCATGCTTTCCAGAAGAATATTTGCATTTTTGATCAGTTTCTTTCTGATAATATTTCAGAGCAAACACTATAGGCCTGTTTGGTGTTTCATAATGTGTCGTTTCAAATTAGTGCAAAGAAAACATGCAAAATACAATTTTAAGTGTTTATTGCACTTTAAATGTTTGCATTTGTAGATTTTAATTACATTACATGTTTTTAAAGGCCAATTTCTCGAATATTTATTGTGTGTAAACATGGTGAAAATATATATTTTTCTAGCTGTTGACCAGGGTTATTATAATTAACTAAAACAGGAACTAAAATTAAAACCATAAAAAAATATTTGCATTACTTGAATAAAATAAGCATTAACTGAAATTAGTTCAATTAAAAATATATGCTAAAACATATCTATATATTTAGTATACAAAGCAACATTCTAAAACTAAAACTGAAATAAAAATGAATAAAAACAATATAGACATATTTAAAATAAAACTACTAAAAATGCCACAAGCACAACAAATTAAAATAAAAAGGAAAGTATAAAAATGAAAACTGATTCAAAATATTAATAAAAACAAATGGTGTCTCAATGATACTAAAATAACACTGCTGTTGACAGTATTTTCTGCTTTATGTAGTGATAAAAAGAGATATCCAAATCTTTGACTTTAATGTGTCAGCAAAATGAAACAAGAATTTTGAACCTGGCTTTATCCAATATTCAGATTTTTGTTCTGCAAATCTATGCAAATTAGGTGGTGCCTCATTTGCATATTTAAACATAATATTTTAGCAAACTTCTAATACAAAAAAAGTCAATCAAATTAATTTGGGAAATATATTTCTGTTTTATTTTTTTTTACTTTCCATAATAATCTGTGGTGTTTTGCCTTATTTCTAAACGCTAATACTTAAAGGTGTAGTGGTTAATGCATGCAACTCTTCAGACAAACCTGGTAGGAATGTTGCACTAATGTTAGTCTCTTTGTAGATTGCTCTATTGAAGCTCCTTCTGGCTGCAGCTCCAACCTCCAAAGCAAAGACAGACTCTATCAACATCCTAGCCGACGTTCTGCCGGAGGAGATGCCGTAAGTCTACGCACAAATACAGCAGAGACCCTGCGTTTGATGTGTGCATGGCGCATGAAAAGATCAGTGCGCTTTGTTTTAGACGCACAGCAAACGTTTTCCGTGTTTGTGTTGGGAACAGAATCACCGTCCTCCAGAGCATGAAGCTGGGCATTGATGTGAACAGACACAAGGAGATTATCGTCAAAGCGATTTCAGCTCTCTTGTTACTGCTGCTCAAACACTTCAAACTCAACCATATATACCAGGTCAGACTCTCTTTATTTGCCATTCCTCTCTCTGCTCGTGTCTCTCTGATGTCTTTGGCCGAACTGACCCTGCGCTCTGCTGAAAGGCTCGCTGTCAAAGCACCATTCACCACAAGACAACGAAAGAGAGAGAGCCGGGGAGAGACAACAATGAGACAAGCACTTAAACTAAAAAAAGGATACTCTAAATGCATTAAAAAGAAAGAAAAATCTGTCATATTTCAAATTAAAGAGGGGATTCAGAGACTATCTTCCATAGCTGGACTCATGCACTGAGCCAGAAATCTCTACTTCAGTCGTGCTTACATTCACCAAATAGTTTTATTTCTTATTTATATTCTGAAGAATTATGGGTCAAAGACAAAAAGGGATTCAAGCATCAACATAATGGTTTAATGCAACTTACATTTTTTCCTTACATTAGAATGTGTCCTGTTTAATGCGAATTTTTTTTTTTTTTTTTTTTTTTTTTTTTACAGACGACACCCAGTAAAATGTCACAATAGAATAATAAAAAAAATCTTGTCAGGCATATTTTAGAACAAGAATCATTGGATGACATTAAAAAAAAACTATTCAAGGATCACACTGAAGCCCCCAAATACTAATTAATTGTAATTTTAAATCTTTACCCATCTTTTTCACTATCTATCAAACCACTAGGTTTTACCCATTTGTCAGAAAAAAGTTTTATAACATTTAAAATATAATAAAATTTAGTATGATCACTTTTACAGGATAAATATGTTGTTTAATATTTACATAAATATATATGTTATGCTGTTTGTTCATATATTTATTTGAATATGATTTTATATTCCTAAAAACATGATAAAAAAAAAATTTCTGGCTGTTGACAGTATTTTCTGATTTATGGAGTGCTAAAAATGAGATATCCATTCTTTAAAAACCTTTTGACAAACCTTGCTTTATCCAGTGTTCAGAATTATGCATTGGAAATGTACTGCATATTTAATCAGGTAATGCCTTGTTTGCATTTAAACATAACATTTTGGCAAACTTAACATGTTTGCAGTTTGATGCCTTGTTGTCTCATGCCAACAAAAATCTGAGGATTTCTCTCCTCCTACACCAAATTATTTAAAAATATTAGCAGAGGACGAGAACAAAATGTTCTAAAGCGTGATGTGCTTCATCTTGTCAGCATAGTTCAGACTAATCCTGTATGATGAGCATGACAAATTATGAAAAATGAATGTGGGTGTTTTCAAGTGGCGCCCTCTATTGGTGGAAATAAATAGCACTGCAGTGGGAACAGTTTTTTAGCACATTTATTTTCATTTTATCCTTTCCCACACTTGACTTAAAGGTTCACTGAGTTCATACGGCACTGAATGATCAGCTACTGAAGGCAGTCGTGCATATCTTTTCCCTCTCTCTCCGTTTCAATTACTCAATCACTCACTCGCTCAGATTAAACAAGAATGAGCGTCAGCATTGCTGATCTGCTGACATATCCCGGCGAGCTGATGTAAAGTTAATTCTGGGTAACAGGAGAGGCTCTGCGTTTCTCTTTGACAGAGTTTGCTCATTAACGTCTAAAGCCATGATAAACGGAGAGGAACTGGAAACAAATCACTCTTCAGGATGCATCTCAGTCTCAGCTGAGAGAAACGATGAAAGCCTAATGAAAGCTTCAGCTCATCAGAGATAGATGGAAGTTGGCAGTTAATTATAGATATTATGGGCTAAACTGACGTCCTCTCTATGTAACACCACTGGATTTAAAGGGCAATTCCTCCTTATATTAAAATGTGGTGTTGTTCAAATGCTGGAGATTTTTCTGAATTAATTTATTTATGAACATGATGTCTTTTGTGTTTCGGACAGTTTGAATATGTGGCTCAGCACCTGGTGTTTGCCAATTGCATCCCGCTCATCCTCAAATTCTTCAACCAGAACATCATGTCTTACATCAGTGCCAAAAACAGGTAGACCTTTGGATATATGTTCATTCAAACCAATTTCTGTGTCAGTAAGTTTTTTAAACATGTTGTGTTTTCTGATGGCAGCATTTGTGCCCTGGATTTCCCTCATTGTGTGGTTCATGAAATGCCTGAACTCACAGCCGAAAGCCTGGTAATTAAACAAAACACTACAATTTTGTCTGTTTTTTTTACTCTAGACTTTATTTTCTAGGTAAAGTAGGTGACTGAAAAGAAAGAACCTATCATTTTTGTTGGTTGTCAAAATGCTGATTGTGTGTCTGTGTGTGTAAACAGGAAGCTGGTGACAGTAATCAGTTCTGCTGGCGTAATCTCTTCTCCTGCATCAACCTACTGAGGATCCTAAACAAAATTACCAAGTGGAAACACTCAAGAACTATGGTGAGAGAAAGACAATATTTATTTTAAAGAATACCAGAATTATGCCATCTTGTTTATACTTAGGCCTTATTCAAGAGGAGTATGATTGAATTTCTGTGTAAATGGTTTATATCCTATAATTACTACATAGTTTAAAAAAAATAATAATTAAATTATGGCTGCTGTTTTTGCTGTGTTTTTCTATATAAGCTTACCTGTTTCTCTGTTTCAAAATACATATCAGGGTTGATATGTGTATATATAGCTAATGATATCAATCAGTGACATCTCCAATTGTGTAATGCAATCTGTTTATGTGGAGAATCAATATAAAGAAAAAAAACTGTTTATACGGCTGTTCATAAATTATTGAATTCTATTCTTTGAGTCGATTCATGTATGAATGGTTTTACATGCAATTTTCATTGGTTTGTGTTGGGTCTTTTTCCTTTCCAGATGCTTGTGGTGTTCAAGTCTGCTCCTATCCTCAAGAGGGCGCTCAAGGTTAAACAAGCCATGATGCAGCTCTACGTCCTCAAACTTCTCAAGATACAGACCAAGTATCTGGGCCGCCAATGGAGAAAGAGTAACATGAAAACCATGTCTGCCATCTACCAGAAAGTCAGACATCGGCTCAATGACGACTGGGCGTATGGGAATGGTAAATATTAGCGGTTTTTTTTTAGTCAGGGTTGGGGGCAGGCCTGTGAGAAAGACGGTCAACTTCAAGACCAGTCAAATTTAGAATGGTTTTTATTCTAATGTTTTATAATGTTTTAAAATTTTGAATAATTTCCTTGGTGAAACGTGGCTCATAAGCTGCATCCCAAGTCAACCCGCTGCTTCTTTTAAAGGTGCTGTATGTATTTTTTTTTTTGACTGTACTAAAGCATAAATGTATCATAATATGTTTGTAGATATTTAGGAAACATGCTAAATTATCATACTTTTTTCTCAGAAAAATGACACTACAGCCATTTATTCTATATGTGTTCTAAATATGTGTTCCATGTCAGATTGTCTATTTTTGTTTTGGTCTATGTGATTCTGCCCACTGCCAATTTCCCCAATAGTTTTGTAACACCCCGGGTTGCCAGTTGGTGGAAAACGCAGCATATTAGAACCATGGAAGCCAGCAAATGAACTGGGTTAGAGATCGCAGATTCTACCTAGCCTCAGAAACCATCTAAAAATCTGTATGACCAGATGGAATATTAAAACACTGATAAATCAACTCATCAGCTTATAGTATAAAGGTCCTTGCACACTGACTCCGAAGTTTTTTTCGTATTCGTCATCCTTCCCTATCAAAATGTTTGCGAAAACGCAGAAAATCGAATCTGATCCGAATTTTTTTAAGACGGGCCAAAGTTTCGGAGACAGTGTGTAAACATGATTGACACAACGTGAGGTCATATTTATTTTTTAACATGCGAAAATTTTAAAGTGTGCAATGACCTTAAGGCTTGTTGCCTTCCTTTGTAAATTGCACTTGTTCCTGTTCTGTGTCCTCAATCTGGCAACCCTCTTGAATGACGAATCTGAGGAGGATGGGACAAGAGAAACAAAGCTGAATTTGTACTGCTGTACCCATTTCAACCACTAGCAGTCAATATTACATACTGCACCTTTAGAGGCTGCATTTAAAGACCAAATGCATCACAGCAGTGTGACAAAGGCTTTTTGGAGGCTCTTTTAAATGCAGCCTCGAAATGCATCTTTCAGTCCCCTGGCCATGAAGGATGCAACAAATGGATCCTTTGCAGCCCAGACTAACCATTTAACAATGTGAAGGATGCAGCCCCTGAATTGTGACACAGCTATTGTAGTTATTCTAATGTGTAATGCATGCTCCTTTTTTTCATTGTCTTCTGCCAGATATCGATGCTCGGCCGTGGGATTTCCAGGCGGAGGAGTGTGCACTACGCGAGAGCATCGAGAAATTCAACACGCGCCGTTACGATAAGAATCAGAACAGTGATTTTGCACCAGTAGACAACTGCCTCCAAAGCGTTTTAGGCCAGCGTGTCGACCTGCCCGAAGACTTCCATTACAGCTACGAGATGTGGCTTGAAAGAGAGGTTTTCTCCCAACCTATTCAGTGGGAAGGTCTGCTGGAAGCCCAGTGATCCTGCTGTGATTTATTATGGGACTTTTGCTTCTTATTAAACTGACATAATTGCTGTGGGATCACACAAATACTCAAAGCACTGAGGGTCTGCCGTTCCCGTTCTATAATGAATTCTTGTAAATAGATACATATATATATATGTGTGTGTGTGTATATATATATATATATATATATATATATATATATGTGTATATGTGTATATGTGTGAATATGGAATGGTGGTCTTCCTTATTCTGTAAAAGCATTCGATGCTTAGGGTAAAAACACAAATATACCTGTGTATGGATTGAAAGAACGATATCTTCTCTAATAACTGAAGCACACTTTATGTAAAATAACTGCACAATACAGTATTCTAACATATATACTATTCTGAAATGATCAAGATTTATTTATATGGTCACTCACTGTGTCTAACTGTGGAAATGTTTAATATTTATGTAAATACGAACACTTCATGAGGTTGTGAGGTACCACCTGAGGCAGGGTCTCTCTCAAAAAGTGGTTGCATGGAGTTGATTCATTTCTTTCTTTCTTTTTTCCCTGTAGCATCATGTGTTAAACAGGAGGGTGTCTATGTTCTCGAGAAAGCAGTGAGTCACCACTTTTTGTCCCCACGTAGCACTGCACATCACACAAAAGACCCCTGAGCAGCACAATACACACATTCAAAGTGTCCTTGGTGACTGTACCGTCACCCACACTAAGCATGTCTCTCACGAAATGGTGCTGGTTTTTAACACTTCATTTTATCATCTTGTTAATTGCGCCATTTTCTTCTGAGATTATACGACAAGGTCTTGTGAAGCACTGTATGAAATGTATGAAATGCTCTCTCCATCAAAACAGTGTCACAGACAGCACCTCACTGTTTATTCGTGCTTGTTTTACAGGGTTTATCTTGCAATATAATTTCTTATTTTTTATATTCTCATTGTTTTGTACTAAACTAAGGTGCTGTGTAAATGAAACTACCTATGATGATCCATGCCACATACAGCACCATCACATTTTTTAAATGTACACTGATTTGTTGTACTTGTACAGACTGCACTGTAAGTGAATGTGGAAAATTAATGTAAGCGTCTTTAATAAATTATAAAGAGAGTTAAATAACCATAACCTTGTGTAACATATCAGTTTTAGTTTTTGTCATATTACCTCCTACACTAGATGATCCACAAAAAGAAATTACTAAATTGTGAAGATTCAGTTTATCACAAGAGGTCGTTAAGTTGAACTTATTGTGACTGATTCATTTAATGTAAATCTCGTAAATGGTCAGGATATGATTCAATTTTATGCCATCACATTATTTTCTTATGGACAAAATCAAAACTGATCATCAAGTCAGAAAAAGATGATTCATCTTGAATACCGCATAAAGCGATATATATATATATATATATATACAGTTTAATTGGAGATACATTTGGCATTTCATAAAGTTAAGAAAAAAAACTGTTCACTAACAGAAATTCTTATTGAAAACATATTCTTCTCTAAATATCTTATTGAAAACATATTCAATTTTAATAATTCAGTGCTTGCCAAACACAAGTTACTTCCTTTTTTACTTTTAATAAAAAAACATGTCTTTATGGTATTGTTTGTCAACTCTGTTACGGACAAATTAGGCAATGTTTAGAAATAACAATAAATCATTAAAGGAAAAATCCTTCTTGTATCGTTAGACAAACAGTCCTTACATTCCAACATTTGGAACTGAGATAATATTTCACCTATGCATACCTTAAAAAAAAAAAAAACCTTTGTCTTCACAGAATTGTCCACTTGGAACAAATATTTTTCTTCTGAAAATGTATTATTTACAATATCCAGTAAAAAAAAAGAAATGTTGAAATATTGTAAGGGTGCATCATATCTCAATGTTTATGAGATTTTAAACAGCAATTGTATTTTTTTATTTTTTTTTGTGAAAATAGTTCATAAACAGAATTGTAAAGTAACAGAATTGAGAGAATTATCCGGTAAACTGTCAGTTCTGTTTCTGTCAGTATTGTTACTCTACCTTGGTAACAGAGTTTGACAGTAACAGAACTGACAATTTTATTTTATTTTTGCCAAAAACTCCACTTGCTAGCATAAATGCTAAGAGCACATGGCACTAATGAAATCTTGATTAAAATACCTTTAAATAACCCAATGTGTGATCAGTAATAAATTTTGTTTTCCTTTTGATATTGTGGTAACAGTGTTGACGTTCTTCAAAATAACTCTTGGTATAAGAACTTTTTAGATTAAAATAATTTTCTCAGAGAGAGCACACAGACTTTTCAGTGCTTCAGATCTACTCAGTGAGGGAAAGTGACATCATTTCCTGTATCTTACATAGTTGTGGGAGATAATTCCACCAATTTAAAGGCAAAATATGGTACGGTAGCAGAGTTGACGTAAGATTTATGGACACATATTTTTATAAGAAAAAGGTTAATATATATATAATCTTCAGTTTTCCATCTGCTCCACTAGGCGGCTTAAGCTGGTTTCACGTTCAGTCTGACTTCCTCTGCTGCTTGACAGCAAGTCGCTTGGTGACTGTCACAGCAACAACATGTGCCTATCCTGCAGATTATTTAGCCTCAATGTCACTCTAACAGCAGAACAATGATCCACCGTACCACAAAGATTGTGTTGAATTCACTGTTGTTTTGATCTTTTACATTAGGATTTATTATCATCAGTTACAGCTGTGTAATTTACAAAATCACCACAGGAGAGAAAAACCAGGGGCCCGTTCAAGCTCAAACCGGTGCGCAACGTTTTGCTATGGTTTCTGGGTTGAACGACATGTTTCCTGGAAATGGTGTGCAAGGGGTTTGAGATACGTTTTCTCTTGTTTGGTGGCTGTGTCAAAAATGTCAGCCCAATCAGCAGCAACATGGATATAAACCACGCGGTATTAAAGAGACAGCTCCCACAATGGGTCCAAGTGAAGTCGTTTACAAGTGTCCGCTGCAGCTCGGTATACGCAACAATTGAAGATATTAGAAGACATGTTTGTCATAGGAGTTTTTTAGTAACAATATAGCATATCAACATGATGCTGTAGTTGTTTATATTTTTAACTTCATTGTAAGGCAAGTTTATTTATATACCAAATTTGATACACAATGTAATTAAGTGCTTTACATAAAAATGAGAAAGAAAATACAAGGTATTAAAAAAGTAAGAACTGGAAATAAAATAATTTAAATTAGAATGATTACCAGGAGATTTAAAAAAAAAAGATTCTTCAAAAAGAACACAAAGATTGGCCTTCTCAGCTGCCATAGTTGCAACTCTTGCGTCATCAGAACAGGGTGTTTAACGCACCACCGTTGCTGTTTAAAAAACGTTTTGTAACGTTTTGTTGGGGCTGAACGCAGCCCAGGTTAACATTATTATAATCGATTGCAATTCACAAAAATCACCACAAGAGGTTCTCCAAGGACATTGTGTTTATATCAGATTTAATAAGCAATAGTGGAGATTTTTATCCTTACTGTATGTTGATTTTATTAATAAATATGGGATAAATGCATCAAAATGGGACTATACTATTCTTACAAATTCCATTCTTCCTAAGATTTTATTTTTAATGAAGTCTTATAAAATATAGTTTTATTTTAATTATCCCTCAACTATTTATTCAAGGGGTTAATATTATGGATTATAAGTGTACAAACAAATTTTTGAGAAACTTTATTACTGCTAATAATGCTTCATCTTTTAAAGCTTATGGAAAGTGGTTGGCACTTTATCCAAATGTTAACTTTCAGAAGGTTTGGACAGTAAACAAATTTTTGTTTAATAATAAAATAAAAGAAGTTCATTTTAAAATCACTTTAAAATCATTATTACCCCTGCAACAAATATTTAAGTAAATTCATACAAAATCTTTCTCCACTTTGCTCTTTCTGCCAAGACGAGGAAAAATCTCTCTCACATTTGTGACCCTGGACCACAAAGCCAGTCTTAAGTCGCTGGGCAATAGCCAAAAATACATTGTACGGGTCAAAATTATTGATTTGTCTTTTATGCCAAAAACCATTAGGATATTAAGTAAAGATCATGTTCCATGAAGATATTTTGTTAAATTCCTACTGTAAATACATTAACACTTAATTTTTGATTAGTAATATGCATTGCAAAGAACTTCATTTGAACAATTTTAAAGGCGATTTTCTTAATATTTTGATTTTTTTACACCCTCAGATTCCAGATATTCAAATAGTTGTATCTCGGCCAAATATTGTCCGATCCTAACAAACCATACATCAATGGAAATATTATTTATTCAGCTTTCAGATGATGTATAAATCTCAATTTTGAAAAACTGACCCTAATGACTGGTTTTGTGGTCCTGGGTCACATATAGGAGTGGAGGGGAACGAAAAAGTAGATACGGTGGCAAAGAGGGCATTGATGAAGAGAAACATAGAAATGCAAATAAGAATCAATAAAGCAGAAGTGAAAAGCATAATCTAGGAAAAAATAAACCAAATGTGGCAAGGGATAAAGAGGGGTCATCAAACTTGTTCCTGGAGGGCCGGTGTCACCAAACCCTGATCAAACACACCTGAACCAGCTAATCAAGGTCTTGCTTGGTATACTTGAAACTTCAAGGCAGGTGTGTTGAGGCAAGTTGGAGCAACAACAACAGCAGCAGCAGTATGGTGTAACATTTATTTGAAACATGCCTAGATTGTAAACCTACTGATTGATCCACACTCCGGAACAGATGGTGGCGGTAATGCACCAATAAGCTGGATGCCAACCGCAGTTAAAAATAAAGAAGAAGCTAAACCTGCATACATGTTTGTGAAGTTGCAGTGTTTGGTCGCCAACGTTTACTCTGATCAATGTAAGTCTAAAGGAATAAGATAGATTCATAATGTAGTGCACGCCTGTAAGCAATGATTACAGTAAAACATGCCAAAGTTTTGACGGTGTCCATACTTTTTTGATAACACCAAGACATGTTTAAGTAACTTTAATAGCGCTAACTAGATAACAGCTAGCGCGCACGTGTAACAGTTATAGCTCTGCAGAGGTGGCCTATCTAATTAAGTTAAATTAGCGTTGGAAATACCGCTGGTATGTTCAGATGTTTATAGTGAGCTAACATGTGGACTGTTGTCAGCGAGGTAGTTTACACGGTACCCACTTAGCGAGAAATAACATTTGAAATACATTTAACGTTGTCCATAGATGCACAGAACGGTGTTGCGGCATGAGAAGATTGCCCTTCAGAGATGCCAGAGCTGTTGCTCTAATTACCATTGCCCTTTCTGCGGACCAAAAGTGTTCAAACCCACCATGGAACGTCACGTGGTGGAGAATCATGTCCGCAACCACTTATCTTTGGCAGTACAGCATGAAGGCAAGTTGACATTAACTTTTTTTTTTATTCGTAGTCATTGTTAATATTAATTTACTGACGTTAACGGTTGCTCATTAGCCTAATTTGTTTAATGTAAGCCTCGCAGTATTGTAAGGCTTGAACAGTACAATAATGTATTGTTGATCTTTTTAGCATGCATCTTTCATTAGCCTATCATAAGTCGTACACTGAATTATCTTATCAGTAATATAGTCATAATCCAAATAATGCATTAATTAATTTATTTAATCAGTTCTATCATGCCTGCATTACCACAACTTATGCCACTTTTACTAAAGTGTTATCCCTTTATTTACTGTAAAATTCAAATATATATATTTTGTTTTCATTTTCAGAATTCCTGATTGTCAAGTGCAACTTGCATTGTAGAGAACAGGCACATTTTCACTGTTGTTATTGCCCAAACACAGTTATAAGGAAAGTTCAGATTGTAAAACATTTAGCATCATGCAAAAAAAGACAAGTTCCACCTACAGAACCAGCCAGTGTTAAGCCAGCTGCAATCAGTGAACCAAGTGTCACCTGTGAACCCATTGTCCCCAGTGCATCAGTTGACATCAATGAACCAGTTGCCATGAGTGAACCAATTGTTCCCAGTGCACCAGTTGCCTTTAAAGAACCAGCTGTGGCTGAAGAAGTCCCCTTGCCTGTTAAATCCCTGCTTGTTCCCAAAAAATTGCGTATTCAGAAAAAAGTGCAGTGCGTTCACTGTGGAGTAACTGTCAACAAGAAAAATCTAGATGTTCATGTTAAAAGAAAACACACTGCTAAGATCTGTGATGATACAGAAGATCGTCTCCTACCTTCACAGTGCATCGACCCAGTGAGTGGTATATATGCGGTTGAAAAGTCATTTCGCAGACCATGTTCTGTAATCCACGTACAGAAAAAAACCTCAGGTCCACATCCAGTTGTCGCATGTGAAATGGTTGAATGCATTTCCAACACAGAATTTGCCACTCGAAGTGGCTTTCAGCACTTTGAGTGTATACATTTGAAGTCACTGCAGTGCTGTCCATGGCCCAACAGGATACCAGTTGTCCTTGATGAAGATGTCCTGGTAGACATGATAGCCGCAAATGTGTTTGGGGAACAGACCAAGACAACCTGTGTGGCTACAAAGGCAGCAGCAAATGCGGCTGGTGTTCCAATGTCTGTTGAGTTGACTATTGGAGGTCCTTCTACAAAGAAGTATATTTCTGTGTATGTACCCAAAGTGTCATACTACAGCAGACTTGGTAGAGTCATTGCTTCCTATGACAGCGCTCGCAACACATGGCATTGTCCCTGTGCAAAGCCAAGAAGATTTTGTTTGCACAAAAACATAGCCAGGTGGTATCTTTTCCAGCTACACGGGCAGTTGTTTGTACCATCACCCATGAGCCCAGACCTGCACAGGGCCTAGGACAAGAACATGCTTGTCAGGAAAGTACTAGATTGGAATATCTCCCCAGTGGTGAAGGTCTCAAACAGATGGTGTATTACCTGTAGGGGTGTGCGATATAAATCGTCTGCGATTTGTTTTAACGATGTGCGATTTGACATTGAGTATTTTGCAAAAACCAGTCAAAACACCCCTACAGAGTGCACGCATACATTACTTGAAGTCTAGACTAGTGCGCATTTAGAGTGCGTTCTTTCAGTGCATGATTCAGTCTATTACAATACATTTAGAATGATCACAAAGTTCAAGATATGGAGACAGAAAATGTATATTTATATCATTTCATATAGTTAATCAATATCACACAAAGTTCCGTTTCTTTCTCCAAATATTATCATGATTACAAACGTTTCGACAGTTCAAACAGTTCAAAAAACAAGAATTAAGAGACTTACGTTTTAATAGACACCATATTGCCTGTTTTTTTTTTTTCTATCTTGACAACAAATAAAACACAGCCACAACAATGCTGTTTTGCGTCTCTGAGCAACATGATGGTGTTTCGTTCCTGAATGAATCAACCGTTTAAATGATTCTGTTCAGTCGCAATGACTCGCTTATTAACAATGACTTGCTGCCACCTGCGTGTGGTTTTAATTTCTCATTTAAAGATTCTTTTTAAATTATTTCAAGTAATAATAGTATTCAACATTTTATGTTTAATATATCAAAACATTATTTATGCATTTGCAATTACAGGTTAAATGCATTCATGTTCTGCACTAAACAGTAGTGTGTAAATGCATCTAAATGCCACTTCAGATTCAGCTTCTGTTTCCTCTGCATTGCAAAGATGAATTTTGATACAGACTTCATTTGCTTGGTAACAGCCCAAATGTCTTATTATTCTAATTCACTGATTAAATGTAAGAATTTGACTCAAAAGATAATGCACACTTTTAGAAAAATATAAAAGTAAAAATACCCACTTTTATAAAGGCTTTATAAAGGTAAAAATGCATATAAAAGTTAAATCAACCTAAACTTATTGGAAAAGATTAATTTCTATCAGTGTGAACTGACCACCACACAGATTATGAAGAATATCAAAAACTAGGATTCAGCTGTTCACAGTAGTCCTTAAGATACCAACACAATATCACACGCAGCAAATTATAGTCTAATTATCGTTATAGATAAAATCCAAGAAAATAGAGAGGTTTTTGTCAATATCGCACACCCCTAATTTTACCTGATGAAAAGCAAAACTCTGCTAACCGAATTCCCCCAGAAATGCATCACAGGCTCAATGACAATCAATGACATTCCCAAACACCTTGTGCCAAAGGAGACTGTTTGCTCTGAATGTACGGGCAACATGGTCCTAAGTGAGCCAGTGTTGATTACTTCTAAAGGAATGCTTATAACATACACTGGCATTGTTGAGGGTAAGTATGAGTAAAATCTAATTAGTGTAACATCACTGTTTAGCTGTCTGAATGAATACTTTTTTTGTGATAGAATATATATATATTTTTTAAACAGGATTTTCTTCATACTGCCGCATGTGCAGCAACTGTGGTCTAAAATACCGTTATCAAGAGTGGACTGATGGTCTTCACAATTTTGATGATCATTTGCTGATGTCATTACACATGTGCATTATCCTGCGCCATTCAATCCAGGTTTGCTATTCTTGAAGGAATTAATTATATGGTGTTCTTTTAAAATGTCTATATGCTACTAATTAATCTTGTCAAAACAGACTCATCATGCCATTAGCAGAGCTGTCGAGGTTTTGGAGACCACAGCACAACAAATTTCCAAGTAAAGACAAAATCCTTCATGCGTACATGCATTTTGAAGCACTAATAGACCACGAATACACATACTCCTGTGTTAAGTGTGGCTACCATCCAGCAGTTATGATGGATCTTCACAAAAAGGCGGCATTTAATATGACTGGTAGGTCATATCAAAATTAGAGCTACTTAATAATATTAATAATACATGTTCTTTGTTTCATTGAGAATTTTTATTGCAGTGAGTGACATTCCTGCTCCACCACTTGAGTATTATGGTCAAGTCAATATGAAAGACATCTGTGTTTGCTTTCTGCATGTATATGCTTTCCCTCTGTAACAGTAGAAAACACAGTACATGTCAAACTTGCTACTGAAACCCAATTAGTGGGTTGTCAGAATCAGACCTATAGAGGTGGATTGTACGTTTAAAACTGTTTTAAACTTTTAAGAAGTTTTAACTGTGTATCTGTTTTCTTTTGAAGCATGATCGCAACAAAATTGGTTGCTAGAAACTGGCAGCTCATAAAAAAAACAAGGTACATAGCACTCAGCATTCAACACTGCTTTCTGACAACTGTAATCAATACAAAATTTATAGTTTTGGCTTTTTGCCAGGATATTCAATTGCAAAGAGACAACTTGGACTGTGGAGTGTTCATGCTAATGGTATGTTACAAATGAAGATGGAAGCAAACCTTACCTGACTTTGGGGATTTTATTAGTGGCATTTCAAAGGCAATAGGTATAGGAAGAATATGTGAGTGCTAGGAAATGTATATAATATTAAAATCAGTGTCTTTAGTGCATACTGCAACATTACATTACTTTTGAGTGGCCATTTGATTTCACCCAGGTTACAGAAATTAGTTGATGACTCTTTCAGTTTGCCTCATTTATTTATTTATTTTTGTTTGTTCTTCTTTCGTTCTTCTTTCCTTAGACCGACATGCCTTACATTCGAGAGTGCTGGCTGAACCTAGTATTAAAGTGCATGAGCCATAAAAGGTGAGAACCAGATTTGCAAAACAATGCTGTATTTCCAAAGTTTTCACTTTCTTTGTTTTATTTCTGACACAATTTACTGTGTTATAGGGAAGCCTCAAGGAGTATCAAGTGGACTACATGTATGGTTGTCCCAAGGAACATGGGATTCTTGCGGTATAATGTCTGAGTCTCTAGCAGTTGTACATTTTAGAAATTTTAACTCTCAGCTAGGGCTGTGCAATTAATTGCATGCAATTCTCATGCACATTTCGTCAGTAAAGCTGGCTCTGTGATTGGCGGTAAATCTCCATCACCTGTTTTCAAATGGAGAGGCAGTTAATACACAGAGCTGTAGTTCACTGACAAGCTAGGCAATATCGCGTTCATTATCGCATATGAATCGCATTCGATTATGAACGCGATATCGTGTAGCTTGTCCGTTAACTGCTATATATATATTTCATAGTCTTGGTAATGCATTTTGCATGCATTTATTTAAGTGAGATTATGTAAATTAAGTTAGATTCCCTTGTGAAGCAATTTATAAATATAAAATTACAAAAGACAACCTGACTGCTGCTATACTTATACAGTATACAGTACTTATACTTGTATACAGTTTTATATTAATGTGCATAATCAGTGGTGGAAAGCACACATATTTTCTACTTCAAGTAGACAATTTAATATCACTCCAATAAAAGCAGATGTGCCTACTTATTAATTTGAAGTCAAAGTGGACTACTGAGAGGGGTAAAGAATCAGCCAATCAAAGAATACACTTGTTTTTATTCTGACATGTAACAAGAAACTACAGGCTTTTCAGGGTTGGTGAAATGTAAGATTCTATTTTTATTTAGGTAGTTATAATGTTTTGAAATTAATGCAAATGTTTCTCTAAATCGAAGAAGTTTAAATACTTGGTTATTGCCCGTAATTATATGTGCCCATTCCCACATTATACAAAGTACAGTGTTTGTAACTAAGCATTTAAAGCATTATTTTTAAAAAAAATTGTTTTTAGCAAGTTTGTTTTTCTGTTTTATTTACGACCCGATGCGGAAATGATAGTTGCCTCTCGAGAACGGTTCACTTCGACATGGTGTCAGAAGCTGACACTTATGGGGACGGACTTCCTTCCTAAACCTACCTGAAATCTTATTGCACAGCGCCAGTGAAGTTGCAACTCTCATTGGCCAATGCCAGTCAAGACAGCGAGTGGAGGCGTGGCCTTCGCTACCATATGACGTGGCATAAGCTCAGAATCTTCCTCTTTCACGTATCCTACCCAAGACAGCTGTGGAGAAGACGCAAGAAGACAGATTTTCCTCTTGGCGTTCCAGCATGTCCAACGTTTGCACGCAGTGTTCGGGTGCTATCGAGGCCCCGGACACTCACAAGTTCTGCATTCATGCCTGGGTCTTGCCCATGTGGAGGCAGCACTCAACGGGTTGGGCTGTCCGCACTGCGAGTTCTCCTCAGTGTGGGTGCTTAGGGCCCGGAGGAATATCGCCCTCTGTGATTTCTCTCGGCAGCATGATCCCCCCCCTCCCCTCTGGTGTGTTTTTGTGAAGAGAGTCTTCGACCCACCCCAGGTGCTTCAGAGATTATTTCTTTTGGCGCGGTGGGGGATGTTTCTGACGGCGTCCGAGAAGGACTGGGCCCACTGTCCAGAGGAGCACTCTGAAGTGGAGGGACACGCCGTATTTCAGAATGAGCTCGTCCGGATTCTCACCAAGGCCGTGAACTATCTCTATCTAGAATGGGAATCCCCCGATGAACCAGCTAAGAGCAAGCTGGATTCGTGGATCCTTCACTCAGGCCGCCGAGCCGCCACTCCAAGAAAGCCCATTACAACAGCGGCTGGATGGCGGCAGTATGCCTTCCATTCTTAAGGTTTATGTTGCAGCTCTCTCAGCTTGTCATGGTACTGTCGATGGGCATTCAGTGGTCAAACACGGTCTGGTGATCAGATTTTTGAGAGGTGCGAGACGACTAAGACCCTCTCGCCCTCCCACTGTGCCATCCTGGGATCTGGCATTGGTGCTGGGGGCTCTGGCATCCCCACCCTTCGAGCTGCTTCAGTATATCGGCTTGAGAGCGCTTTCGCTTAAAACCGCACTGTTGCGTGCCCTTGCTTCGGTTAAGCGCGTGGGGGATTTACAAGTGCTCTCTGTGAATGCTGACTGCATGCAGTTTGGACCAGGTGATTGCAACGTCACGCTCAAGCCGAGATTGGGCTATGTGCCTAAATCACTCTTGACACCGTTCAGACCGCAAGTGTTGGTGCTTTCTGCTTTCACTCTGGAGGCGGCGGCCTCATCGGATGCCGACCCTCATCATGTGCTATGTCCAGTGCGGGCTTTGAGACTATACGTTTACCGCACGACTCTGTTTCGGCAGTCTGATCAGCTGTTTGTGTGCTTCGGAGGCAGCACCAAAGTGCAGCCTGTCACCAAACAGCGGCTTTCATATTATTCATTTTTTCTTGTAACTTATTTCAAAAAGTGAAACTTTCATATATTTTAGATTCATTACATGTAAAGTACAACACTTCAAAAGTTTTTTGTTTTAATTTTGATGATTAGAGCTTATAGCTAATGAAAGTCAAAAATCAGTATCATTTCAGGCTTAATGTGTGTTTACCCACTAACCCACTGTGGATTTCATAGTTTGTTTTGGCATTTGAGTGACTTTGTTGGATGAGATTGATTTTAAAGTAAGCAAGAGCAGGATTTGAACTCAGATCACCCAGATTCAAACACAAAACTTTATCTCTTGAGCCACTGAGTGTTTTCAGCAGGCCTGTATTGAGCGATTTGTTCTAAATTATGAAGAATAATTCTGGGGTTTGAACCAGGACTTTCATGTTTGAGAGTGAAGCCTTTAACCACTGAGCCACAGAAGCTGTGACAGTACACTGGTGTTTTATGGTCATTTAGTTTTAAAGTTTATTTTAATGTAGGTTTTGGATGAGTAAAAGACTTTCCATCTGTGGGATTTGAACACAACAACATTGCAGCTTCATCAGTCAAAGTCTCATTTTTAACCACTGCACTTCAGGTAAAAGAGATCGTTTAGTATCCTTTTATCTTGTTTGTAGTGTAAATATCATTTTAAGTGATACAAAACTTGCTAGATTTGACCCAGTATTTTTACACCCAAAGGTGAACAATGATCCACCGCCCCACAGAGACTGTACTGAATTCACTGTTGTTTAGGTCTTTTACATTGGCATTTATTATGATCAGCTGCAGAAGTGTAATTTACAAAAATCACCACAGGAGGGCAAAACCAGGTTAACATTAATTATACTCGATTGTAATTCACAAAGATCACCACAGGAGGGCGAAACCAGTTTACGTTTATTATACTCAATTGTAGTTCACAAAATCACCACAGCAGTCTAATGAACGCCCTCCTGTGGTATTTTTGTGCATTGCTATTTTATATCATTGTGTTTGATTTCTTTCTGTCCTCTGTTAAAATAAACTGATATGCACAAAAAGTCAGAGGCCCTCCTGTGGTGATTTTTGTGAATTGCAGCACTGCAATTGAGACAAATGAACTTAAACAGGAATTTGTTCTGTTCCCTCTGGTCTTGTTAAAATACATTTTCATACATGGAAAAAATCAAATGATCAAGACTTTAACATTCAAAGGTAAATAATTTTTCAAATGTAATCTTGGCACTATAACAAAATCTAAAGTGCAGTTTTTCATCCTCTCCTCTAGGCGGCGCGAGCGGGTTTCACCTTCTGAAACCCACAACTGTCACAAAAACATGTGCAGATCCTGCAGATGACAGCTGTTAATATGTTTAGCAACAATATTTTCAGCTAAAATGCAAATTAAACCGATACAAAATCAGATAAAACGCTGGGATTGAGTGTCACGCGACTCACCTGTAAGTAACTTTCCGCATGAAACCAATTTCTCGTTAAATGACTTGCACGCGCTGTATAGGAAATGAATCGGTAGTTGTTGCATAACGTTTATAATCTCTGAACGAGTCGCCAGATATTGACGTTATAAAGTGTAATAATGAGGAATCGCGCTGTTTGTCTCTGTTTGTTGATGCTGCAGCAGGTGTTGTGTGAAGCTCTGCTGCCTCAGTTTTTTTTCTGCTTCTAGTTCTGACTGTCATAAGAGCACAGACATTAAAATGCTTTTTTTTGTTTTAAAAAGTCGCAAAAAATTAGTTTACAGGTAGTGACTGAACACTCGATTGGTTTTCATTGCAAATAATTTGCTCGTTATGTTTTTATAATCATGTTCTGATGATTTGTAGATCAGGGATTCTTTTTGATGATTTTTAAAAAAAAATATATTTTTATTATTCGGTTTTTCCATTGAGGGTTTTTTTTTTTTTTGTGGCCTGCAAGAAAGGAATTTAATACCATCATCAGAACTAAACCGAAACGAACAGTAGATTGAATGAAACCGATTGATACAGCATTACTGAAGTATAATAGAGTCTGCAGAATTTTATAAATATGCAATATATTATATTTAGGTATTTTTATTACCTGTTTTTTTTTTTTTTTTTTTTTATACTAATGTCTTGATTTCTGTCTTGACTGAACAGAATAAGTGCTGTGTTGTGGATTGTGAAGCAGAGCTCTGGGACGTGTGGACAGACAGTGAGTGTAATGATGGACATCTGCTCATGGACAGGTGATGCATCTACTGTGTGACTGTGTTCTAGTGCACTAAACATGTAGGTTACCATCATTTTCTTTTTGAAGAGCGTCTCCCTTGAAAAGCAAATGATGGTAACCTAAGTAGGTGGGGAAGGGATGTGGAATGATCATTTTTATGTAGCTTCATTTTTATTTTCCAGTCTGGACAAAATCATAACCGCTGCTGGTCACGGTGCCGGACGCTCCAGGGGGAGACCATACTGGTATCCCCCTTCTTTGGGTGCACCTTCACACACTCTCCACCATTCACTCGTGTCACAAAGACCTGGCTGGGCTCAAACCAGCAACCTCTGAACCCATGAGGCAGTGCTCTTACCTGTGAGCCACAGGTCTCTTGTTGGAACATGTGAAGGAGCTTATATTTGACTGTTTACCTGTGAGTTCCCAATAAAGAAGTTATAGTAAGCTGTGTATGGGATTTTTTGATGTAGTATTTGAACCCAAGTTTCTATCACAAGTTTATCCTCAGAGAACTTGTGTTTACCCACTAACCCACTGTGGATTTCACAGTTTGGTAATTTAGTTGTTTATCTTATTGTAGGTTTAGGCTGAGTAAAACACTTTAGTGCTTCTATGGGTTTGAATACATGTCTCTACTGTAGTTTCAAGGTTCAAAGTCACGTTTAGCCAATGAACTACTAAGCTTCTAGTAAAACAAACATTTTAAATGACACATTTAAAACTTGCTATATTGAATTCCGTACTATCACACCCAAAGGTGAACAATAATCCAAGTCAGAGACCTCAAGACTTTTGCACTTTCTTTTTGAATTTAAAATATAGAAGTAATACTTGGCTTAACAAAATTAATTATGTTATTCTGAGTGTGGAAGTGCCAACATTTATATTATTAACACAAAGTGCTTATTTTTCATTATAAAATAACATTTAGTGTTTATATAAACTGAATGATTATCTTACATTGTTGTGTCCTATCTCTCTTATTTGTTTAATTGAATGATTTTTTTTGTATTAAAATACTGTATTGCCTACATTTTTTGTGTTGTTTCAAAATGAACAAATTATTCTGTGAATCAGTAAAACAGCATTTTATATCTGTAAACTGAGTGGATTATTATTCATTATTATTTTTTAAAGTTCATTGTTATTTTTAATAATGTTATGTATTAAAAATGCGAGTCAAATGAAAGAATGTGGTGAATTGTGTTGTTTTACACTACTCTTATACGGCTATCCATTCTGAATCATACCAGACCAGTATTACACTGATTAAACTTAACGTCACGGTTAAAATTCGAGCAAAGGGAAATTAAATTATGCATTGTTTCGAAGGAAATAAATTACTGATTATTCTGTGAAGCACCAAAAACATAACCTAAAACATCCCTATTATTAAAATTCTTAAAAGTCTCTATTATTAATATTATTAAAATTAAAAATTGTTAATCTGAATAATAATGCAAATATTGTTTTTACAAAAAAACATATTTACTCTTTGTATAGACTGTATAATTCTCTTATAAATTGTTGTGTTCTGTGTCATGATTTGTTAAAACTAAATTAAAAATATAAAATATATTTCTTTAAAACATTAAATAAAAGCAAGATAAAGGAACATAACCTGCAACAAAACCTCCTGTTGTGAATTGTGTGTATTACACTGATGCAACTTTTGTGCGCGGGTAACTCGAAATAAAGGAAAACCTTTTATTAATTTATTTTGCATTGATTCATATTTAAAATATTGATTTTTCTGTGTACAAAAACATAGTTTTTAATAATAACAATCTCTGCAAACTGAGTAAAATTAATACAAACGTGATTTATTACTTCCAGGCGCCCTCCCGTTTTTTGGTAGTAGTAGCCTCTTTTTTTTCCACCGTGCAGCATGCAGTAAGCCTGTTCATATCTTGTTCATCTTGTTTTTAGGAACACAGTTGTTTCTTTACTGAACTTTGACAAACCTTGCTGACCACAGTATTCAGATGTGGGTTATTTCAACTTCGTATCTCCATCGGAAACTTGGAAGATAATAGAATAGATAAAGAAACAATGACAATGCTAGCAGAGAAGACTGCTTGCCTTTCCCCTCTTCTCATGTAATTCAGGAACTTTCACGTATTTCATTGGCTTAAACCTGAATGGTAATGATAAACAATGTATTTGTATCTACCTAAAAGCCTCCATGTTTGTGTGATGTCATACACATTTACAGGTGCATCTCAATAAATTAGAATGTCGTGAAAAAGTTCATTTTTTGTTGTAAGTTATTTCAAAAAGTGAAACTTTCATATATTTTAGATTCATTGCATGTAAAGTAAAACATTTCAAAAGTTTTTTTGTTTTAATTTTGATGATTAGAGCTTACAGCTCATGAAAGTTAAAAATCAGTATCTCAAAATATTAGAATATTTACATTTGAGTTTCAGTGTGACCATCCCTACAGTATAAATTCCGGGTATCTCTTGTTCACTTTAGAAACCACAATAATGGAAGACTGCTGACTTGGCAATAGTCAGAAGATGAACAGTGGCACCCTCCACAGAGTAAGTCACAGAGGAGTCATTGCAGAAAATTAGAGGCTGTTTACAGAGTGCTGTATCAAAGCATATTAAATGCAAAGTTACAGCTGGAAGGAAGAATTTGGGTAGGAAAAGGTGCACAAGCAACAGGGATGACTGCAAGCTTGAGAATACTGTCAAGCAAAGCTGATTCAAAGACTTGTGAGCTTCACAAGGAGTGGACTGAAGCTGGAGTCAGTGCATGAAGAGTCACCACGCTCGCTACCAAGCCATTTCTGAACCGGAGACAACGTCAGAAGCGTCTTACGTGGACTGTGGAGAAAAAGAACTGGACTGTTTGTCAGTGGTCTAAAGTCCTCTTTTCAGATGAAAGTAAATTTTGCATTTCATTTGGAAATCAAAGTCCCAGAGTCTGGAGGAAGAGTGGAGAGGCACAGAATCCAAGCTGCTTGAAGTCCAGTGTGAAGTTTCCACAGTCAGTGATGATTTGGGCTGCCATGTCATCTGCTGGTGTTGGTCCACTGTGTTTTCTGAAGTCCAGTCAACGCAGCCATCTACCAGGAAATTTTAGAGCACTTCATGCTTCCTTCTGCTGACAAGCTTTATGGAGATGCTGATTTCATTTTCCAACAGGACTTATTTACCCACACTGCCAAGAGTACCAAAAGCTGGTTCCAGTGACATGGTGTTACTGTGCTTGATTGGCCAGCAAACTCGCCTGACCTGAACCCCATAGAGAATCTATGGGGTATTGTCAAGAGGAAGATGAGAGACACCAGACCCAACAATGCAGATGACCTGAAGGCCACTATCAAAGCAACTTGGGCTTCCATTACACCTGAGCAGTGCCACAAACTGATCCCCTCCATGCCACGCTGAATTAAAGCAAAAGGAACCCCTACTAAGTATTGAGTACATATAGAGTAAATGAACATACTTTCCAGAGGGCCAACAATTCCCTAAAAAAATTTTTTATTGGTCTTATGAAGTATTCTAATTTGTTGAATTGGTGGGTTTTTGTTAAATGTGAGCATAAATCGTCACAATTAAAAGAACCAAAGACTTAAACTACTTCAGTTTGTGTGCACTGAATTTATTTAATACACGAGTTTCACAATTTGAGTTGAATTACTGAAGTAAATGAACTTTTCCACGACATTCTAATTTATTGAGATGCACCTGTATAGCAAACTAGCAAAATGTTAGGAAATGTAAAAAAAAAAAAAAAAAGTTAGGAAGTTTCCAAGCTAAAACACCAACATCAAGTGAAATTTAAAGTAGGCTACCACAACTTTCTTAGTAGGAATTTCAAACTTTCAAACTAAACTCAAAAGTTAAATAGAACACCGAAATATTCTGGAATATTATTTGCTAACCCTTTAAAACAGATCAAAAATCAAACAATTGCATTTTTCATAATGTGACCCTTTTAAAAGCACACAGATCTTACTTGAACATTCTTATGGCACCATATGCAAACTTTGTGAGCTGAATTTTAATGTCTATGAGTTCAGTTGTTACAAGCAGTCTCAGTCTTCTTCCATATGCCATTTGTTCAGTCCTTTATGTACGTATATTGTAAGAAAAGCAAAAACCAAGACAAATGTCTGTGTCAAGCCGTGATTTGCATTGGTTTGCCTTAAAACTTATAGTAGCCTACTGAGCTTACTGAGGGAAAACAGATGCCGATTAAAATGGGATTAAAGTCAGTTGTTAAAAGGCCATCTGAAGCACAGCACTGTTTTTGGTCGATAAACGTTATATAAATATATTTGAATTTTAAATTAGATATGAAAACTTACTTTGCTGGTTTTTATGGGACTGCATTTATCTTTGAGTTAAATGACAGCTTACACAGTGTTACGAAACAACATTGGGAAAACATTTGTACATTCACATGTATGTTTCCATCCGCCAAAACTTCCTTTAAGATGCTCCTTTGCATATTCTTTAAACAAAAGGAGCAAGTTTGCAAGCCATTCTTTGCTCTTCGTAGCTTATTTGAATAGTTAAATCAAGATTTGATTGCCAAATGTGTCTGACTTGCTCTTAAGACTGGTGGAAAAAAAAAAAAAAAAAAAATCTTCAGAACCAGTGAAATAAAACAATGCATTTAGCAGTTTTTAAAAGTCCTGTTTGTTTACTCATTTATATCATACATTGCTTAAATTTGTTCATGTTCATTGGTTCCAGCAGTTTTTAATGTGTGCAATCATTACTTTTGCATTCACAAAAAACATTGACATTAGTTAACTTAAATGAACATGCTTTCCTCAGAGAGGTCCACTGGGTTATTGTGAGGGTATTTTTTCTTATACTGTGTGGGAATAACAGCTGGGGTCAGTCAGAGGAGGGAGGGAGGGGGTTAATGCTGCTTTCTTTTAACAAAGGTCTCTTACACCTCTATGAACACACATTCACTCATTCTCGAGGACTGCACGACGAAGAGCCAGACGAGTCACGGCTAAAGGTTAACACCCTAATACTTATTTCTTGATTTTTTTGTTCAGGTAATGACTGATCCTGAATTTATTATGCTCTGTTTTTGTGGTACTTTTAGCTTGATGAATGGTGTCACATAAAACAATTTAAAAATAATCATGATTTTGAATCTCTTTTAAGATGAAAGGGCATGTGTATGTTATGAGAAATCATTTAAGATAATTTAAATAATTATATAACATGTAAAATATATACACATCAAATTAAATATACCGAATGTATGAAGCCATACTGTAGGCCTAGAGCTTTTTAAAAATAATTTTAATTAATTTAGTTTTGATTTATTGTCAGAAGAAGTGATCTTGAATAATTGGTGAAAAAAACAAAACAATATAGCCAATTTTAACCAATATAACCAATATTTTTAACCAGTTAAATGCAGCATAATAACAAATAATTATCAATGAATTATCGAAGATAAAGATCCCATTTTTCCATACAATTTTTAAATCACAATCTCAGTTTCATTTATCATTGAGCGCTAGTAGTTGCTGAATTTTTGTAGTTATTTTTCAGTTTTTGCTGCTTATTGATAACATTTGTTTCTTTTCAGTAACTATGCTGTGCTTTTTGAGCTTCATTCTGCTTCTAGGTGAGAAACAGACATACGATGACAATGTATTGTTTACAAAAAAATTCAGGTTTTACTATCCTTGTGGGACATTTGGGGTTTACCTGGACCACAAATTCCACCATTTAATAACTAACACAAATGATGCATATGATTCCCCTCAACTTTTTGTGTTTTTCAAACAGACAGTGTAGAAAATGCACTCATCAGTAAAATCAGTGACGTTTCGGTGAGGTTGGTGGACGGTACTGATGCTTGTTCTGGACGGGTCGAAATTTACAAGGACAGCGAATGGGGCACCATTTGTGATGAAGGGCTGGACGATGTCGAAGGCAATTTGGTCTGCTATGAGGCAGGCTGCGGTCCTCTCATATCCATACAGCCTAGCGCTTTCTTTGGGGAGGGTTCGGGATCGTTACTGACGGATGACCTAAACTGTTCTGGGAACGAAAGCTCGGTGCTCAACTGCAACTGGGGGAACCTCACCGACGTGTGTGACCACACAAAAGATGCTGGAGTCATCTGTGACTGTAGGTTACAAAATCATACATTTTCTCAACACTCTTAAAAATAAAGATTCCAAAAGGGGGCTTTATAGCATTTTGGGTTCCACAAAGAACCTTTCAGTGAACAGCTTGAGTGAAGAAAATTTGAATAATCTAAAGAACCTTTTTCAAAGATTCTGTGTTAAAGGTTCTTTATGAAACCATTAATGTAACACTCTTAAAAACAAAGGTTCCATAAAAGTTTGATGCCATAGAAGAAGTGTTTTTAAGTTCCCCAAAGAACCGTCCTTAATTATAATTTAAAAAGTTAAATTTTCATAATGTGAAGACAATCTCAAAAATCGAAAGAACTTTCCACTATAAAGAACCTTTTGTGCAATGTGAAGGGTCCATGGATGTTAAAGGTTCTTTGTGGAACTGGAATTCAATAAAGAGCCTTTTTTTTTACAGTGAAAAGTAATGCTTATACTTAAGAGTGAAAGAACTTATGGATCTTTTTATTTAGCCACCCTTAGGTTACAAGACGGCAGTGGCATGTGTTCAGGGAGAGTGGAGATTTTCCACAACAGACAGTGGGGAACGGTCTGCGACACCACCTGGGATATTTTGGACTCAGTGGTGGTGTGTAAAGAACGTGGCTGTGGAAGCCCAGTAGCTTCATACTACAATGCTTATTTCGGGAAGGGAGCAGGTCCAGTATGGATGGATGGCGTCAGTTGCACTGGTCGTGAGAGTTTGCTGAAAGATTGTGTTTTTAATGGTTGGGGAGTGACCACTTACACGCATGCGGATGATGCTGGAGTCACCTGCTCAGGTAAGTACGATCACTTAACATAGAAGCAAAGAAAAACACTGGGTATGTTTACATGCACTAATAATTTCTGTCAATCTGAATGAATCCAATTTCAAATTCTAAAAGTTCTGTTAACACATTGTAAAACTCAATGGTAACTTAAAGGTGCAGTGTGTAATTTTTTGACTGTGCTAAAGCATAAAAATACCATGTATTTGGAGACATTTAGGAACACGATAAGTTCACATACTTGTTTCTCCGAAAAACAACACTACAATCAGTAATTCTACTTTTGAAATGTGCGTTCTATGTCAGAAAGTCTGTTTTTGTTTTGGTCTGTGTGATTCCACCCACTGGCAATTTACCCGATAGTATTTCGGCACCCCGGGTTGCCAGTTGGTGGAAAACACAACTTTTGCAGCCATGGAAGCCAGCAAAGGAACTTGGGTCAGAGATCACAGATTCTACCCAACCTAAAAAGCCTCGGCATCCAGAGGCATACTCAAAAACAAATCAACTCATCAACTTACAGTGCAAGGCTTGTTGCCTTCCATTGTCAATTGAGTTCGTTCCTCTTGCATGTCCTAATCTGGCAACCCACGTGAGCGTCAAGTCAGAGGAGGAGGGGGTGGAGGAAACGACTTTCTGCAATATTTAGAATCTAGACTGCAGTACCCATTTCAACCACTAACTGTCAATATTCAATGTTGCACTTATCAACCGATTTAGGAAACCGATTACCTTAAACCAAGTATAAAAATAAACTATAGTAATCCGTAATAAACTCTAGTAATCTTTAAATCAGTGCACACATTTTGTGTAATTTCAACATTTACTCAACTGTAATGTAATATTTGAGTAAAATGAACATTTCATTTAGCAAATTTGACTATAAGGTTTTTAATGTGATATAAACCTTAAACTTTGCAATCTGATTAACATTTTTGTTTACATGTGCATTTGTGTACTCTGAACAAAACTTCAGCCAAAGAAAACCATGTTATAATTTCACGAGAGTTATTGCAATTATAATTGCCATTTTTACCTTGATGACATACCTAAAACTAGCTTTTTTTAAAGCAAATATCTAGCCTCCTCCACTGACCAATCCATAAGACGTGAATAAACATACCCACATTTGTAAGAATTAAAATGCATGTAAAAGTATTTTAAAAAGTCAAAACATATGCATCATGGCTTGTGCGCAAGATATTTTTGAATCTCATTAGGTAATGACATGGAAGCATTTACATGCTTTTTTTCATACTAATCAGATTATTTCAGCGCTACATCACCCCTTTCAATTAAATTGAAACTGAAGGCTTTTCAATTCAACCAATGGCTCATTAGCTCAATCCAAAAATTAATTTTGATCGAGCTCAGCTGAACCGATTGAGGTGTTTAAATGAAGGCTTTTCAAGTAGCTTGATGGCTCAATAACTCAATCTGAAAATTAATACATATCGAGCTCAACTGGATTGACTGAGGTGTTTACACAAAGGCTTTTCAATCTGATCAGTGGCTCAATTGGACTAAAAATGTTAACACCTCAACTGATCCAATTGAGCTCAATCAGAATGATTCTTTTGGATCTGTAAGTTGCAGAAGTTACTGCATATGTTTATGGAGTGTTTTTACCAAACATCCTCCTTTCTCTTCTTTAGAGTTTATGCTTGTAGATGGACCAAACACTTGCTCTGGGAGGGTGGAGGTCCTCTATGAACATTTTGGGTGGGGAACCGTTTCAGACGTCGGTTGGAATTTGTTGGGTGGAGATGTGATCTGCAAACAGATGGGTTGTGGAAGTGCACTGAGTGTCAATGGTAAATCTGCTTTTGGGAAGGGTTCAGGTTCGGCATGGATGTATGATACAGCATGCACAGGAACTGAAATCTCCCTGAAAAGATGTCTTTTAGGCAATGAGAGAAAGAGTTCACACAACAATGACGCAGGAGTGGTCTGCAGAGGTAAGTGTGAGCGACAAACAGTGAACTATGATGATTGTGTCAAATGAAATGTGAATTCATCTGAATTCTTCTCCTTTCAGAGGTGAAACTGGTAAACACCCAACGCATATGTTATGGCACGGTGCAGGTTCATTATACTGGAGAATGGGGCACAATATGTCACAACAATTGGGATCCACTGGACGGTATTGTGTTGTGCCGAGAACTCGGCTGTGGTCCTCTCATAGAGACATACTTCTCAGCTGCTTTCGGGAACGGTACAGGAAATATACTGATGGATAATGTTATGTGTACTGGGAGTGAGTCCTCACTGAAGGAGTGCAGTCACTCTACATCTGTAAACAGCCTCTGTACACATTCGCAGGATGCAGGAGTCACCTGCGGAGGTAAATTCAAACAAGGAGAAGTCTGAATTGGACAAATGTATTTATATATGAGGCACATGCTTGCAAACATCTAGTTTTGTTGCAAGAAAAGATTAAGAGCATGTTGAAAATTTGCTGTTGTTCCCTCAGACGTTGCATTAGAAACAATCACGCAGTAACATTAGCTAATTTTCTGTAATTTAATGCCAAGGCCATAAAACAGAAAGTATAGTGTTATATATGTGCATTACTTTTTTTTAAAAATGATAAAATTATAATATAATAAATTATAATATATTATGATAGATTAACAATGTTAAAAACTGTGAAACACATCATCACAGTCTGTGAAAAGAGTCCACTGTCCAGGGAAAAAAAAGTTTATTACATTTTCTGCAACAACATGCCCTATAGTGTTCTACAATGGGATTTTGCCTTAATAAAATGGAATAAAATTTAGTCATAAAATATTCAACAAAAAATTTCATCTAATGCAAAAATGTGAAAGATGCTTAGGCTACAAGTTTAAACTAAATAATTTAAATTGTGTAAACACAAATATAAAACTGCTTTGACCTAATATATATATGTATATATGTATATGCACACACAGAATATACAGTTAATGTATTGTCACTTACTGTGTCTCTTAGAAGTGAGATTGGTAGATGGAGACAGCATTTGTTCTGGAAGGGTAGAGGTTCTTAGAAACAACCAGTGGGGAACTATTTGTGGAGACAACTGGGATATGACTGACGCTGTAGTTGTCTGTAGAGAGCTGGGCTGTGGAAGTCCGGTAGAGGTAAACAAAGGTGCTTACGGAAGTGGTATTGGACCTATATGGCTGGATGATGTGAAATGTACAGGCACTGAGGCAACACTGAGGCACTGTCGCTCAAACGGATGGGGAGTGCATGACTGTGAACACGCAAACGATGCAGGGGTCGTGTGCCGAGGTGAACTTTCTGACAGCATTTTCTTACTTTTTTAAAAAGTTTTTTAACATGTATATGTTTCCAAAATATATATCCATGTATGACTTTATCTTTTTTTTTTCTTTTTTTTAAATCTACAAAATACACTGGGGATTAGGGCTGCACGATTTAGGGGGTGAAATCAAATTGTGACTTTACTTATAAAAAGTGTGATTTATTTATTTAAATATTTATTTATGGCTGCACAATTTGACCAATTATACATCCATTTCCTTTACAATTACAATTTTGATTATATATGAATGAGACTATAATAATAATAATAATAATATGAAAATAAGAAATATTTCTATTGTGAACAGGGTTATTATTGTCAGCTAAAACAAAACCTTAAAAAACTTCCATTACTGCAATTTGAAATGAACTTTAACTGAAATAAAATAAAATAGAAATAAACTTTTTCATATAGTTTAACTTAGTTGAACATAAAATTATATACAATTTACATAAAATAACTAATACTAAACTGAAACAAAATTAATAAAACACATGCAGATATAAAAAACAAAAAACAAAAACTAATAAAAATTACAAAAACATCATAAAACCACTAAAACCTGAACTTAAATTAAAATAAAATAGAAAATTTAATTATAAAATGTATTATAAATGTAAAAAGATATAAAAATCAGTTATTAACAATAATTATTGTTATTATTATCACTAGCTATAATAATAGCTAAGTCAGTGATACTATAATCAGAAAATAATAATAATAAATGTGAAAACACTGAATGCTGAGCTGCTTGTGTGTAAATAACACAGTGCTGCACTTTATTTTAAAACACGCTGCACATATATTTATTTAAATCACACCCTTTGTGATTTGATAATCGCACCAAACCATAATGCAATTTCAGTTTTACTTCGATGAATCATGCAGCCCTACTGGGTTTTATTACAATTACAATCAATCATTAAATTCTATTACAAATACATTGAATAATATTATTAATGTATGCATAGAGATGGATCAGGAACTCTTCTTACTTCTTTCTAGAGGCACGTTTGGTGAACACAAACAACACGTGTCAGGGCACAGTGCAGGTGTATCATGACGGCCGGTGGGGAACAGTGTGCCACAACAGCTGGGACATTGCAGATGGTTTAGTGCTCTGTAGAGAGCTGGGCTGTGGTGGGAATGCACAGCCCTTTGCAAGTGCTTATTTCGGGCCCGGTGGTGGGCCGGTATGGATGGATTCACTCAGATGCAAAGGTCACGAGTCAAACCTGAGGAAATGCCAGTTTGGTGGGTGGGGAAACCATCAATGCATTCATGCATATGATGCAGGAATCATCTGTAGAGGTGCGTCCATGTCCAAAACCCATACAGTACCTCAGTCTGAACTACTAGATATAAACTCTGAATCATGAGCTGCTCGTGTGCAAATGAACACAGTGCTGCGCTTCACTTTGAGACACTTTTGCGATCTATTGAATGCAATGCAATGTAATTTCTATCTCTTGTTGTTCTGAGAAAAAAAAATCAGAACGGTGGGATAAATAGTTGCAAGTACCTTTTTTTATTTTTTATTCTATGGTGGAAACAAACAAAAAAAAGCGAAATGTAAACTGAGGATTTTGGCACAAAGGGCCTCATTTATAAAATGTTGCGCAGAAACCATCCTAAAATTGATCTTACTATCATCTCTCAAATATGCATACGTGCAATTCATAAAATGAAAGATAATGAAAAAATCTATGAATCGCAAATGATCTTGAACTTACGCGCAAATGAATGGTTTTAGCTCTCTGCATGGTAAACGACTCCTAATTAATTTCATTTCAAGTCATTAACATGTAAAAGATCACCAGTCATCATCCATATTCTTTAATTTAGAACAGCAAACCGCAAGAACTGCTTACATTTTCAAAAACCTGCAGTACTTTAACAAGAAAAAGTGCGTACGTCTGCTTAGACCCTGACGTGACGCAAAGCATTTTTCCACGTCAAAGCTAGTTTTTATATATATGAGCGCTGGCGTGGATTTAAGCGTACGCATAATCTAAGATCAAATCTGAGTGTGCGCATTATTTATAAATGAGGCCCAAACTGACATTTCTAAATTCTGAGAAAAAGTCTGAATTGTGAAATAAAAAGAAATGCAGAAATGAGCTTTTTCCTTTTCTTTCCATAGTTTTCTTCCATAGTTCTCTGCATTGGCAAAAATTAAACAGAAAAATGTGGTTCAGTTATCTTAATTTAAATCAGTACATCAGATTTGATCACCATGTCAAGATTTGCTATAAACAATATCTCTCTTTTACAGAATTTAAAAATGTGCTCAGGATTGAGGTGAACGTTGACTCTGACGTAAACCCCAACGACCCTTCACACATGACCAAAATGCTGGACAAAGTAACAAATATTTCTAATTCAATGACATTTTTAATCTAATGTCTGTTCTTGTCATTGAGTGCCTGTGGTCTTGTTCATCTGAATTGCACAGATCAAGGAAGAGCTCAAAAAGAATGGCAATTTCTCTGTCAAGTGGAGAACTCAGATAAATGGGCAAGTGTTTCAGGAAAAGAAATTATTTGATCACTGACAGGTTTGTAAACTTTTTCTGACTAGGCTTATTTTAAAGATGGAACTTGAAATTCAGATCTTCATTAAAATTGTTGCAGGTCTGTTATTTCGAAAGGAGCCGTACAAGAAGTGGCAAATTCAACAGAACAACTGCTCTTGCAGAATCATACTAAAGATGAAGAGATTCTTGAAGTGTTTGTAAACTAAAAAGGTTTAATATATTTCACTGCTTATGAAATAAAGCATACTATGAAGAATGTTTGTTTAGATTGCAGCAGGTCAGCATCAGTGAAGGTTTGTAACCCTTTCGAGTGCATACTTCTGCGTCACTGCCATTGTTTTATTACTTCAGCTGGCTGTATGTGAAAGGAAAATAAAAATGTAAAACTAATTTTCTTTACATGTGAAATGTTTATTTGCTTTCTGATTTTATATATTTCATATATTTATACACCAACCTCCTAAAATAAGTCAGATAATTTGCTTAGCTGTGTATTCATTTATATGGTGTTACATTTCATTACATAAACAAATGTTTCCAGATTAAAGCAGATTAATAACATTTTTTTGAATGAATGAATACAAATATAAATAAATAAAATTCTAAGTTATTCTACTTTGTTCTTCTCCCTGACTTCGCACCAGTACATTATATAGGCTACATGTTTATTTTCCATATTAAGCCAACAGTTTTCAGTAGCCTATTGTAGAGCAAAGCAACAGAAAGATTAGCATTATGCCATTATTTGATGGTGTGCAAGAGGTGCTTGTACACCAGAAATCCCACCACTTGCACATGCACAGCTCTTAGTAGCAGTTAAAAATATTATAAACATTAATATATGCCATTTACAGTAAATATTAAAGTGGGTCATTGGATGCAAAATTCACTTTTACATGTTGTTTGAAAATAAATGTGTGTTGGTAGTGTGTGTACACATTAGGGGCAGGGCCGTACGCAGGTTTTTCTAAATACCGAGGTCCCAAAATGGAGATTGGTAGGGGGGTTCGGGGGCATGCTCCCCTGAGAAAATTTTGATTATCCTGACCTACATGTGTGCATTTTAAGACGTTTTAAGGCTCATAAATTAGATCCAAGTCAGTGGGCAGTAGTAGCATAAATTATATTTCAAGATAACAGATTTTTAAGCATGAGAATTAGATTAAATGTTACAATGAATGATCCATGCTACAAACTAATAGAGAAATAGAGAAGATATAGTTTGTTTAAGTTTATGAATTTAATAAACGCAGTTATAATTATCCTGGTAGCCTTCAGTAAAATTATGTGTCTAAAATGATTAAACCTGAATAGGCCTATTGTTTTTATTTATTTATTTTTTATTATTCACACTGATAGAAATGATCTTTTCCAGTAACTTTAAACTGGTTTTTACATTTTATGGGCATTTTTACCTTTATAAAGCCATTTTTTCTAAAAGTCTCCATTATCTTTTGAGTCAAATTCTTACATTTAATCAGTGAATTAGAATAATAAGACATTTGGGCTGTTACCAAACAAATGAAATCAACACAGAAGCTGCATCTGAAGAAGCATTTAGATGTATTTACACACTGTTTAATGCAGGACATGAATGCATTTAACCTGCAATTACAAATGCATAAATAATGTTTTGATATATTAAACATAAAACGTTGAATGCTGATATTTGAAAAATTTTAAACATTAAAAAAAATGGGGAAAAAAGTGGAAATGTGAAATTAAAACCACCAATAGGTGGCAACAAATCACTATTAAGTGATTCATTGCGATTGAACCGAATCATTTAAACGGTTGATTCATTCAGGAACGAATCACCGTCGTGTTGCTCAGAGACACAAAACAGCGCTGTGGCTGTGTTTGGAATTATTTTTGTTGTCGAAATAGAGCAAAAACAGGAAATATGGTGTCTAAAACGTAAGTCTCTTAATTAACTTCTTGTTTATTAAGCTGTTATATATAAAAAAAAAATCAATATCACATTTGTAACCATGGTAATTTTTTTGGAGAAAAACGGCACTCTTCATGTGAAACTGATTAACTATATGCAGTGGTATAAATATATACATTTTCTGCCCCCATGTCTTGAATTTGTGATAATTGTAAATGCATTTTAATAGACTGAATCATGCAGTGAAAGAACACTCTCTAAATGCGCTCGTCTAGACTTCACGTAATGTATGCGTGCGCTCTGTAGGGCTGTTTTGAATGATTTTTGCAAAATACTAGATCATGTCAAATCGTACATCGTTAAAACAACAATTTTGATATTATCGCAGACGATATCGCACACCCCTACCGCTGAGGCATCTCAGATGAGAAGATCTGTTATCTTGGCTTTTTATCCTTGCAGCACCAAAGCAGAATTAATACAAGGTAATTATATTACAACTTCTGTTATTGGAAAAAATACCGAGGTCCGGACCTCGGGGACCTCAATGGTGGGTACGGCCCTGATTAGGGGTTGAACGACTTCTGATTTTTTAAAGTGGACATTTATGTAATGATAGTCGAGTCGATGTCGACTAGTCGCTGATGATGTCATTAATGAACAAATAAGCCCAAACAGCTCATTTTTATAAGTTCTTTTGTTTTTGGGTTATTATATTTCTCACAGATTTCTGCTCGTTCTAAATCAGATACAGATAAAGTAGCACAGTAAAGATTACATTTATATGAATGCATTAGTGAGAGAGCGATTGTGTGTGTGAATTAATTCTACCTGACAACGTCTCTCTAGTGCAGCTGTGGGTTTTAGTTACTAAGAAATATATGCTAGAACTTTTCAGTTTCTAAGATATATTTTTGAGAAATCATAGAACAGTGTTGACAATACATTTCCATGCTGCGCTACTGAATGATTCTACGCGTGATGTACGAGCTACTGTCTGTGCGCCATAACAATGCAGCAGCGCATTAGATTAGAACGGCGATTAATTTACATGTACAATAAGCTGTTTAAAACATGCATTCTCCCGTTCAATTTCGAGCATTCCCGATGGTATAATCATATGTCTTGTGGAGAGCTTTTGGAGTATGCGTCTATTTGTCATTTTAACTGTTTGGAAACGGAGCATACATGTGGACTTCAAAGATTTCTTATCCTGTTGCGCCCTCTATAGGACCAGCGACTAGTCGATGTCAAGCTTAAAGCATCATGGCAGAGCATTAAAGTTGACTAATCGACTAGTCGGTGCAACCCCTAGTACACATCCACCCTATAACGCTAAAAATCCACCCAGTGGTTTTTATTTAATCCCTAAAAATAATATCCTCTTTTTCAAATCAGGCCAATATAGCAGTTGTCATTTTTTACTCCTGGCATCTGAGCTGCTGAAGACGCAGTGGATTACGTTTGTTTGTGAAGGAAATGAGCCCCCGATCTACCTAAATGCGTCTATGTTGGCGTGATTCATTCATGATCCAGCTTCACCTACAGAAGAAGTGAGTATAAGTGGTTTTTATGAATCTTTCATGGCTAAATGTGGCTAAAGTAAACAGTCTCATGAGAATGGCTCATCACCCCACAGAAGAGAGGGGCGGGGTGAGCAGAGCTGATTTTGACAAGGTAAAAAGGATGTTTTTTACACTACCGTGAAGAAATTTTAACCAAAGCATGTTACAGACTTTTCATTAAGACCGTAAAGAATCACATGAACTGGAAAATTGGAATCCGATGACCCCTTTAAGCATGCACTAAGTTGTACCACATGACTTCCCCCTGCTTTCCCACACACACACACACACACACACGCACTCACTCAACATAAGCCTACCTTTCAGAAGCGGGTGTCGGGCTTTAAAACTCATTTGTTATCACCAGCAGCAAAAGTCGTCATCTTTTGTGTTCATGTCCAGATAGTTTTATTCGTTTTGATGGCATTTTTGGATGTACGTCAGGGTGTTTTGCATATAGACTGACGATACCGCTCTACTAAGGTGGAGGCGGGGCAGGGCAGGGCAGGGCGGGGCTTTGTGTAGGCGACACTACTATGAAGGAAAGTTCATTTAGATTTACAATAACTAATGAGGTCATAACTTGTTGAGTGCAATAATAAGTCCAAACGAATGTCCAAAAATTAAATAAAATAAAAAATATTTTGATATAAATTATTAAAATATTAAATATTATCCTTCCTCCTTGCCGCCCTGACTGTGGCTGCCTAGTTCATTGTTTGGCATGGCTCAGCCTTGCCTGTGAATATAAAAAGTTTATGATTAAAATCAATAATGCATAAATATTTACATATATTTTCAAAAGAGACTCCTTTACAAACCTGTGGCTGTTCTCTGCTGGTGGAATACCTGCTCATCAGGCTGTGTTCTCCAGTTCACACTATACTTCCCTTTACTTTCAACCACGTTCCCCATCTGTGAAATTCAGTGAAATTGTAGTAAGAAAACACTCAAGCTAGAGTGATTACACATATTGAGCACACTTTTTGTACTTTCACATTATCAAAGGGTTTAAACTTCATCCATTTTATCTGTCTATCTATCTATCTATCTATCTATCTATCTATCTATCTTTTTATTGCAAACATTGTTTGATAAAAGTTAACAATCTTACCTTTTCCAGAAGTTTATTTTTTATATCTGGGTCATTGACATTGACTCCAACCTTGGCCTTCACCTCAATCCTCACCACAGCTTGTCTCACAGTTTCTGTAAAGTGAAACATTGTCATCAAGGAAGAATGATTTGTCATAATGGTATCTTATAATTTCCATCTATGTGTTGAACCTTTGCACGCACATTCATGGCCCTACATTAGAAATATTCACCAAATTTCAAGAAGAAATAAATAGTTTAACAAGTATTTCTAGCAGTTCGAAAATCGAGAGTGGGTGAAACACAACAGGCGGGTTAAGCTGTACATGATTTGAGAGGCTCGCATGTAAGTTGATCTTACTTTGGCAAAAAACTCCTGCATGAAGCCCATCCAAACAACTGCTCACAGCCCATCCACTAAAAGGACAGTCCTGCACTGTAAATTCATTTCCTGTACAGGCCAGTTCATCCATCGATGTTTGCCCTGAAGTTTCCACATACACTTTCGGCTCTACGATGTCTCCACAATCCAGCTCTCGACACAGCACTGTAGCATCTGCTAGATCCCAGCCCGAGTGACACACTGCGGCCCACTGATTATACTGATTAGACCGAATCTGTACTCTGCCATCACACTCACTGGAACCACCGACCAGCTTCACATCTGTCGAAAGAGTTTTACATGTTAACCCTTGCTATAATAATAAGCAAAATACTGTTTGTGTGATGTCTGTACAGTTCACAGAAACCGATGTGCCATTTTTGAAAGAAGAACTGTGCTTTAAATCTATTCTTTTATTATAAATCTATTATTCCAGCACTATCAATTTTGAATTTGCATACATATAAATTTCAGTTTTGACCAAACCCAAGTTCACTGACTTAAAAGAATGTTCACCGAATGAAATTTGAAATATTGAAATTTGAAAAAATGAAAATTCTGCTAGCTGAGCTACATCTTGAAAGCAGTGGTAACACTTTATCATAAGATCCCATTAGTTAATGTTAGTTATGGGCAATACATTTTTTATAGTATTTATTTATATAATTACACTCTTAAAAATAAATGTTCCAAAAGGAGGGGTTTTGATGCCATAGATTATTTTTGATTCTCCAGAGAACATATAAGTGCACATTTCTTAAAAGAACCATTTTAATAAACTAAAGAACTTTTTTTCTGCTATAAAGAACCTTTTGTAGAATGTAAAGGTTCCATAAATATTAAAGGTTCTTTATGGAACCATCAATGCCAATAAAGAACCTTTATTTTAAAGAGAGAAGTGTTCATTGCTAGTTCATGTTAGCTGAGGATCATTAATTAACAGATACAATGTTTCATTATAGCATTTTAGTAAATGTTGGAATTAACTTCTGTTGGAAAAGATTAATGAAATTTAAGATTTAAATTAAAAACAACATCATATGGTTTGCAATGGCATGGGTAAATAATGAATAATAACATAATTTACATTTTTCTCTAAACTCTATAAAGAAACATGTCAAATGCATCCAAGATTTTTTTTTTAAACTCACTGTTACAGGTGACTCCAGCATCTTTTAAATGTTCACAGCTCTGTATTCCCCATTTTGTTGATGTACAGTTCACCAGTGAAGCCTCACTCCCAGTACACTGTGCATCATCTATCCATACTGGTCCTACACCTGGTCCAAAATAAGCAGCACTTTTTGCCTCAATCACTTTCCCACAATTCACTTCTTTACACACGACTGCAGCGTCTTTTAGATCCCAGCCATCATCACACACTGTTCCCCACTGACCGTCATGAAGAACCTCCACTCGTCCGGAACAAGAGTTGGCACCATTTACCAACCTCATAAAGGCTAACACAAAAAAACAGAGTAAGGGATTAGACAAGTTTGGTTCTATTCAGACAGTATGTGCACTATTTACATAGTTTTCATCCACCTTCACAGATGACTCCAGCGTCTTCATAATGCTCACAGTCATGTGTTCCCCATCCAGGTGTATTACAGTTCTTCAGTGAAGACTCAGTGCCAGTACAATTTACTTCATCCATCCATATTTGACCTGAACCTTCTCCAAAATAAGCTTCAATCTTTGCCTCTATCACGTTCCCACAGCCAATCTCTCTACACACCACTGCAGCTTGAGACAGATCCCAGCCATCATCACACACTGTTCCCCACGTTCCATTATAAAGAACCTCCACTCGTCCAGAACAAGAGTCGATGCCATTCATTAACCTCAGAAAAGCTTCGACTGGACGTCCATTTCCAAAATCTGTAAGAATTATAAAACATGTTATGGATGCACATAACATGCTTCTTATACTTCAATAACTTACTACAATAATTTAAAATCTTTCAAGAGCAGATTTATGATATAGAAACATAGAGAACAATGTCTGAATGTTTCTTCATACCCAATATGAGAATGAGCCACAAGGACTTTAACATTGTGCCCTGAAAGAAATACAAGCGTATTATTTTGACTGTTATGTCAGAAATCATAAAAAAAAAACAACAACTTCAATGTCTGTTTTCATTGTTTAAAAGTAGTTTCTGCACATTTTTGGCACAAAATGTCTTAACATTTCATTTTGCAACCAGAAACCCTATTTTACCCTATTCAGTAACAACAAATTACGTAATTCATTAAAAAAAAAAAAAAAAAAGTGTATGAGAGGGGTAAGCAAACAAAATCAACAACACCACAAATAATAAGAATTATTGTCAGTATAATAAAATACTGTCTATTAAAAGCATACAGTGCAAAATGCAGTACCTAATAAAATCTGTAAACTAAAGGCAATGATTTATTATTAAATTTCTTTAACCTGTCAATATGTCAGTCTCTTCAGAAGCGTCTTTGTCTCTGTGACAGCGTGAGATCAAGTTAAGGAGGATTCCAGGTAATTTTATTTAGATGTAGAATCATTTGACGTCTTGGCTCCTCCCCTCAGATGACCTTACAAGACAACAATTAAAGTCAGAAATAAATCTCTTACTATTAAGCAGTAGATCTTTCAGAATGCAAACCCATTAAATGTTCAGAAAGTGCTTGATTAAATTGACAGACACGAAACCAAGAATAAATTTCTTGTTTGTGATAAATTGTTGGATGCACCATTGGATGTTTGAACAACATTTAACGTGTTTTCATGACATGATTCGATTTCAATGCAAATTCACTCAAATGTGAACTATGGGAATGGGAAGTTAGTGGGAACCATATACTTGTGAAGAGCAGATCTGTCAGTTTTCAAATACCAAAATATATTGATGGCATGACTTTGAGAGGGCCAGTTTCATGAAACTCCATTTACAAATTTGCAAAGACATGTAAACTACATGGAAACAAAATGTCAACATTCACGAACGCTAGAACTCTAGATTTGTATGTGTTTACATATATACAATGGCAAACCCAACACACCAGTGTGCACGAGACAATGTACAGAATTGGAATTTTCCATAGCCAAAATGTGAAGAAACTGTTTTTACATCTCATAGTTAAACTTATATCTATGAGATGCAATAAAAACAGTTCCTTCACATTTCGGGTTTGGAATATATGTTAGGTTAACAACACATTCACACAACAAGTCAAAAAGCTCAGGGCCCGTATTCTTAAAGATTCTAAGAATCCTCTCAGAGAGCTCCTAATTTAGCTTAAAAATCACTAGAGTCTAAGCTTAAAAGTGATTCAGGACCAATCTGAGAGCAACTCTGAGCGAGGAAAAGACAAAAACTTATCTTAGTGAGGAGGTGGGGCTGACCCAGTTGCTAGCTATGACACAGTCTTTTGAAGACTGTGATTGGTTGGTTGTCCAAGAAGGAAATAAAAAAAAAAAAAGGGCGCTTTTAAGGTCTATTATAAGCCTTCCCTTTGAAATTACAGGCGTAATTTTTCCTGTTTTACCATACTCTCTCTGTCTCACACACACACACACACACACACACACACGTTTGTTTTGTGGTTTACGGGGACTCTCCATAGGCGTAATGGTTTTTATACCGTACAAACTGTATGGGCTATTGCCCTACACCAACCCTACACCTAAACCTACCCCTTACAGGAAACTTTCTGCATTTTTAGATTTTCAAAAAAACACCATTTAGTATGTTTTTTAAGCCTTCTGAATTACGGGGACATAGGCAGTGTCCTCATAAACCACCTTCAAATTGTAATACCTCTGACATACCCATGTCATTAAACAAATTTTGTCCCCGTAAACCACAAAAACCAGTACACACACACACACAATATATGTAGCCTACACACATTCTTTATTTTTTATTTACCATGCTGTCATACTTAACATTTTATAGGAAATGAACAGCAACACAATAAGGTTCTGAAAGTGCTGTAATTGTTTGTGTGATCACTTTGCTTATAGAAGGTTGTGACAGACTCAAATCATCACTGCTGCATAGTTGCATTTTTCCAGTTGCTAAATATGTTAATGTAGTTAATGTAGTGATTACTTCCATTTCTGGTGCTATGGCATTTCTACGCAGTGTCGGAGATGTTAGCATGTCTCTAATAAGATCGGTCACAAACATGACCCCTATGATCTAATGTGTAGCGTTTCTGTTAACTCACTGTCATGCATTGTGTGCAACACATTTCTTCTCCCTCTTCATGTTTTGTCAATTTTCTGCTAAAGAAACTCTTAAGCCTCTTAAAAGTCCTCGTCCGTACTCCTAACAATTTTGGGCCTTAAGACCTCTTTTAAGGGTTAAGATGCTTTCTGAATTACTTTTTTCTTAGGATCTTTTCTTTAATTTTAAGAGGAAACACACACATTTCTAAGAATTTTCTTAGAATCGTGTTGCCAGGAGCAACTCTTAGTGCTAAGATTTTTCATGGATACGGGCCCAGATATTTATGATCAAATATTGATGAGGAGATAAGCTTGTTTGTCAGTAACTTCCAATAAGTTCATTTTATGTCCCTGTAAACAAATTACATTCTGCAGAATTTCTCTTAAGAGAATTAGAATGGGAAGTTTGCATATTGTTTAGGTTGAAATAGTCATTTGAATATGTGCAGCACAGTAGAAGCCAGCAAAACATGTTTGAATCCCTAGATGTTTTGTTTATCAAATGTGGATTTCAGTATTATTTACATGGCAGATAAAAATGCACACGCATGTGTAAATTCACATTTATATGAATGAGTTTTGATGGTGTTCAGGCTGAATAGTAGCTTTGGTCAAGGATGAACAAGAGGAAAACAATCCACATAACTGTCACACGTCCACTGTTTAAATAGACTGCGTCAATCCTATAAGAAGAAGTTACAGACGACCATAGCCAGGTATTACCTTAAAAATATTAACATACATATAATGAGTGTTTTCTTATGCCTTTAGCATAAGTATTGTTCAAGTGAGATTAGGGGGGTATGTTTAAAATATTATTTAAAACTTTAAAACAGCATCAAACATAAAATTATGTCACACTTAAAATCTTCAAACTACTTTTTAAACTACTTCAAACTTTCTGGTGAGACATTCTCAAGTGGGCATAAAACTTGTCTTGACAAACTTTTTAACTTACTTTTAATAATATTGTTTGTCTCTACACTGAGTCCATACTTGTAACGTTTGTAGTATTATTGAAAATGCTTAAATTCTAATTTTTTTTAATGCTTTCATTCATTATTACTAATAACAGAACCACACTGAAATTGCTTTAAAACGCATGTACATCTCTTTATAAATAAGAGCAGCAAGATGAAGCTAAAATGCTTAGTATGAAAATTCTAGAGACAATAAACCATGGAGTATTTCACATCTAATATCATGATGAAATAAAATATATTTGCAGGCAATATGATGTGGTCCATGCAACTCTGTTTGCTTCTGGGTAAGGAGACCGACGCACTGACACAAATCTGTCGTTGTACCAATAATATCTTTTGAATTAAGCTCATAGAAATTAATGTGCATCTGTTTAGGCTCCATAACTGTCACTAGTGGAATCAGATTGGTCAATGGAGACTCTTGCTCTGGACGAGTGGAGGTTCTTTATAATGGAATATGGGGAACAGTGTGTGATGATGGCTGGGATCTAACAGACGCTTCAGTGGTGTGTAGAGAGATTGGCTGTGGGAATGTGATCGAGGCAAAGAATGTAGCTTATTTTGGACAAGGATCAGGACAAATATGGATGGATGATGTAAACTGTGATGGCACTGAGTCCTCACTGATGAACTGCAGGACAAATGGATGGGGAACACATAACTGTGGACATCATGAAGATGCTGGAGTCATCTGCAACTGTGAGTCAAAACAAGAACTGAAGTATTGTTTTAACATTGCACATTTTCTTTTTATGGAATGTGCCAAATAAAAGAAATGATAAATTTAAAAAAGTTTTATTAAATGGTATGCCTTTTTATCAAATGAAAGATCGTAAGGTACATAAAGATAATTAAGACGAAAACTTGTGTTTTTATATTATTTGTATTGGTAACAGCTGTCAGGTTGGTGAATGGCATCAACTCTTGTTCTGGACGAGTGGAGGTTCTTTATAATGGAATATGGGGAACAGTGTGTGATGATGGCTGGGATCTAACAGACGCTGCAGTGGTGTGTAGAGAGGTGGGCTGTGGGGATGTGATTGAGGCGAAGAGTGCTGCTTCTTTCAGCCAGGGATCAGGAACGATATGGATGGATGATGTACAATGTACTGGAAATGAATTTACCTTGAAAAGCTGTTCATCAAATGGCTGGGGAATACACAACTGTAACCATCAACAAGATGCTGGAGTCATCTGCCAATGTGAGTCAAAAATATTCAGAGAATTTAAATATTGTTTTAAAAGAAATGAAACAGAATTGACATTTCGTGTGGATAATAGCTGTCAGGTTGGTGAATGGAGACAACAAGTGTTCTGGACGAGTGGAGGTTCTCCGTAGCGGTCAGTGGGGAACAGTGTGTGATGATGGCTGGGATCTAACAGATGCTGCAGTGGCGTGTAGAGAGATTGGCTGTGGGAATGTGATTGAAGCAAAGAGTGAAGCTTATTTTGGACAAGGATCAGGACCAATATGGATGGATGATGTAAATTGCGCTGGCACGGAGTCCTCACTGATGAACTGTAGGACAAGTGGAATAAATGACTGTAGACATTTTGAAGATGCTGGAGTCATCTGCAGCTGTGAGTCAATTGACAAATTTAATATTCTACATGTTCTTTTTTAAAGAATGACTCCAGAGAGTTAAACAGAAGAAATATTAAGAAAATCTTTCAAATGCCATATATATATATATATATATATATATATATATATATGACCCTGGACCACAAAACCAGTCATAAGTGTCAATTTTTCAAAAATGAGATTTCAACATCATCTTAAAGCTGAATAAATAAGCTTTCCATTGATGTATGGTTTGTTATGATATGACAATATTTGGCCGAGATACAACTATTTGAAAATCTGGAATCTGAGGGTGCAAAAAAATCTAAATACTGAGAAAATCACCTTTAAAGTTGTCCAAATGAAGTTCTTATCAAGGCATATTACTAATCAAAAATTAAGTTGTAATATATTTTCGGTAGGAAATTCACAAAATATCTTCATGGAACATGATCTTTACTTAATATCCTAATGATTTTTGGCATAAAAGAAAAATTGATAATTTTGACCCATACAATGTATTTTGGGCTATTGCTACAAATATACCCCAGCGACTTAAGACTGGTTGTGTGCTCCAGGGTCACATATATATCATTGGCCTTTTTCAATTACAAGATATAATAAGGTATACAAATATATTGGAGATAAACATACAACAACAACTTGTGTCTTTCTGTTATTTGTGTGGATAATAGCTGTCAGGTTGGTGAATGGCAATGACATTTGTTCTGGACGAGTGGAGGTTCTTTATAATGGAATATGGGGAACAGTGTGTGATGATGGCTGGGATCTAACAGACGCTGCAGTGGTGTGTAGAGAGACTGGTTGTGGGGAAGCTATAGAGGCAAAAAGTGCTGCTTATTTTGGACAAGGATCAGGACAAATATGGATGGATGATGTACAATGTGCTGGAAATGAATCCAAACTGAAAACCTGTTCATCAAATGGATGGGGAATACACAACTGTAACCATCAACACGATGCTGGAGTCATCTGTAAACGTAAGTCAAAAGATTCGCCTTCCTGAGCAACTGTACAAGAAATACCTGTGCATGAAAAAAAACCATGTTTCATGAATCCATAATAGAAACATAACTACTGCTGCTGTATCTATAATTTAATGTGCAAAGATCGATTACAGCTTAGGAAAACTATTATACTGTTAAATAGGTCCTTTATTCCAACACTGTTTGTTATTGTTATGTTAAGGTTCACAAAAACAGTTCCAGCATTTACATCTTCAAAAATCTTTTTTCCCCCCAGAAATCAGGAAAACAGCAGTCATGAGGCTTCAATTTAATGTTGATCCAAAAACTGACCTAAATAATGAAAGAAAAAAGATGGAGATTTTGGAAAAGGTGAGCGCATGAAAGTTGTTGTCACAGAGAACAACAACTGATCTCACACACTGTAGCTGTTATTTTGTATTTAGTATATTTTTACTTATTATTTTCACAGACAAGGGAGAAATTAAAAGATTCTGGAACTTTAACCCTGCGATGGAGGACACAGTCTAATGGAGAAGTGTTTCAGAAAGTTAGGAAAAAGACTAAAAATCCTCTATATTGTAAGGAAAACATATAAACCCTTTTTTGCTGCTATATATTTGGATTAATGTGTGATAGTATATACATTGATACATAAATCATTGTGGCATGCCTGCTTTTGGAATTTTGTTTCATGTTCATGTTTTTATGTCTTTTATTTTGGAGTTTAGTCATGATTCCTGTCTAGTCATGTGGTTCCTTTGCCCTCTTGTATTCCTGCTATTGGTTCCTTCATTCATTATGTCATGTTCTGATTGGTTGTCCAAGTCATGTATCTTGTTTCTCATTGGTTGGTTTATGTCATGTGACCCTAATTGTTTGCTATAAGTAGCCCTCACATAGCCTTTAGGTGTGTTCGATCAGAATGATCAGTGTATGACATTAAAGTACCGTGAGAGCGATTCAAAAGCATAAGGATCCGTCTGCTCTTTTATGGCTCTCGCGGTACTGTGATTCTGTGCAGCGCCGCTTCAAGTCGAACACACCTATTGTCTCTTGTTGCGTACTGAACGTATTAACCTCTGTTTGGCGAGTTGCTGTCATGTAGTGATGGGAGAAATGAACCTTTTTGAACCTTTGAATCAATTGGTTCGCAAAACTGCTCACTGTTTCGAAACGCTCGAAACACCACAGGTCAGAAGTGTGTAAATGCAACAAAAACTCAGGCTAAAACATGTATGAAAACAGATTTTAAAACCCCATTACAAATGTTTTATTGAAAGTATAATACATTAAATGCCACTAAATGATAAAATTCCATTAAATATGAAGTATCTGTATGTGGCTTTTAAAATATTTTATATTCATTTGCAGGGCTTGTTTGTTTTGTTTTATGGAGAGCTTGTATATATATAGGCCAGAAAGATATATTAAAGCTGCAGTTCGTAAGTTTTGCCTCTTTGTCGCCATCTACGTTTGAAAACCTGGAATTGCAATTACTTGCGGAATTATCTTCCGTGCGAGGGGTTGTGAGTCGGCATGGTACGACGGCGTTTTAGTGCCTCGTAAAAAAAAAAAAAAAAAACATCTAAGATTACGAGATTAAAGTCGTAATATTTCGAGAATAAAGACGAAATTACGAGAATAAAGTCGAAATACTACGAGAATAAAGTCGAAATATTACGAGATTAAAGTCGAAATGTTTCGAGAATAAAGATTATAGTTATAATATTTTGAGATAGGCTATTCTAGCCTTTTGCGGATGCAAATGGCCCGGATTGGGAGCACCGGGATATTCCAAAGCCTCAGCTTTCAAAATATGTCAGTTTTATAGCGAAATACAAACAATATGTAGGCTATATTGCAATAATGTGTTTGTCAAGCGGCATGTGAGTCAATCAATTTTCCGATTACAATAACGAACTACGAGACATTATTTTCATTATAAATTAGGCTAAACTGTTTTTATTTTCATGCATTATGATGTTCCTTCACTTTTATATCTTACTATAAACATGAAATAAAGAGCAAAAACACATTTATAATTTGTATTTCGTTATAAAACTGACAAAACTGAGCTGTGTGTAAAAGCAACAAAGCACAAAATTGTTGCGATTACTGGGTGGCTGGCGCGCTACAAATAATGAATGGAAGACATTAAATATTATGTCCTCATTTACAGTTTTATACCATGACTAAAACAGTTTGTGAATAGTCACTTAACGTTTACAGCAGAAAAGACAACAATATAACTTATGTTAACAAATTTGAGTCCACTTCAACCTTTAGAACGTTTTATTGCTGTTTAATTAAACAGGTTATGTGAGGAATGAAAGTTTGGACGCCACAGACGTTTTTGCGGAGTAGGTGGTGGAATTTTCACAATAATTTAATGAATTGATTCACATAAATACAGCGATCTGTCACGCCACATTAAAGAGCTTGAAAATCACATTATTGTAAGACACATAATTTGTGTTTCGGTATAAAACTGATTTTGAAAGCTGAGACTTTGTTTTATATTAGGCTATTGCTATTGGGTGGCTGGCCCACTAAATAACGAATGCAATGGAAGACATGAAATATTATTTCCAAGCATACTGTCCCCGCGAGTATGACACATGGTATGATTTCTGCTAATAATCCCACATATATTTGTAGTGTATTAAAAAAGGGTTAAATAAGAGAACTACAGCGCCCCCCAAAGGAATGTCGATTGAGTGTGTGAGCTGATGTTAAGATAAACAGTTGTTCCTGTTCAGTCTGTTAATAAATATCATATTCTTGATATTAAGCTGTTTCCGCGAGTCCTTAAAATTGACTCTTCCGCATCCCAGTAAGATGATGCGGCCGCTCGGACGCAACAATATTCAAATCAATTCCGGTGGCCTGGCCACTTCTCCCGGTGCTCTCAATGCGGGCCATTTGCATGCGCAATATAGGCTATACTCTCAAAATATTATAACTTTAATTTCTACGATTTAAATTCTTGAAACATTTCGACTTTATTCTCGTCATTTCGACTTTATTCTCGAAATATTACGACTTTAATCTCGTAATTTTAGATTTTTTTATTTTTTAACGTGGCACTAAAACGCCGTCGTAGCATGGCGCCAGCGCGGACGAATCTAACGTTTTGAGGAGTATGTGTAGCTGTCAGTCACCACACCGGTGTGGATGTTTACTATACTTCGCAATCACAGATTCTAGCCTACATTTTGGAATATATGACCCAAATAAGAATTTTCACCGTATATTGCCATCTGAACAAGTAAGTAACAAGTCTGCCTCGTTTTTTCTGCCCAACTGAGGAAAAAAGCATTACAATAAATTGCGCTACCAGTAGTGATTTAATCTAACGATCAGTTAGCTCATATCACATCAAACCGTGCAAATTATTATTAGTTTACTTTATTCTCAAATTATTAATGTTAACATCAGCATTGCGTGACTATGAGTATATTGTGTATTAGAGTGTAGATTTCAATTTCTGTAATATCTAATTGTCATGCCATTCGAATTACACATTAATAAATTCTTATAACCCAAAAAGCAAACTATGCTCCCTTCGAAATGGTTTTCTTTAAAATACAAATTTTGTGTAATCCCAGGCTATCTGTAATCAGAAGCACATTTAAAACTGGAATATAATTTAATTTCATTCATACGTGTTTCATAAACGCATAATCCTTTCTGGATTACAATCCGCCATCAAAATGATATGTTTAATTACTCTAGCTGCTGTGAGAAAAGACTATAAATGATCCGCCACCTGCAGGATCCTCACGTGCGATATAGCCTACTAGCCGGGACAACTTCTTTATGTTTACAGACGTGACGTAATGACGCAGTGCCATGCTCGAATTTCCCGCGAAAACCTACACGTACCACTCAAATTATAAAACATTATTATAAGCTAACCGTTGTGAATCGGGCTAAAGTAAGGCGATAGTTTTGAACACTGGCTGGTTATGTACTTTATATTCAAATATTGATTTCGGATCATTCTTAACCAAAAAAAAAAAAAAATAATAATAATAATAATAAGTTACGGACTGCAGCTTTAAGTAATTTTAAAAGCAAGTACTTATGTACTTTTACTTAAATAAAAATCTGTCTTTACAGCTTTCACTTGTAATGGAGTAATATTTGACGAGCAGTATCTGTACTTTCACTCAAGTAATGGTATTGTGTACTTTGTCCCTCCCAAATCATCAATACACAATATATAAACATTATCATTTAAAGATGATTATAGTTATTTATAGGAGTGACAACTGCATTTTTACAACCAAATTAACCTAAAAATTCAGAGGGTGACAGCATTTACATTTATAGTGGTATGCATTTAAAATTTGTATGCGTTCGTATTTAAAATCATTTTAAAAATGAATGTGCAAATGTGTTTGTCCTGTTTGCTGTGTTTACATAGTGCAATATACAACTGACATTTCAAAGTTTTAGGCAAAACATTTTCTGAATAAATAATCAAACACAATTAGTATTACAATGGTCCCTGCTTTTCCTGTTCATTGTGTGAAGAAATAAATCTATGGCACCCAAAACAAAGTAAACAGCAGAAACAAAATATCAACTGAAGGCATGCATGTTTTGGCCACAAATATGAAGGTTTGTAATCATTTTAAGTACACAAAGAAAAATAAAAATGTAAAACTGTGATTTTCTGAAACTGTGGTTTATTTGCTTTTTGATTGAATATATTTCATATATTTATACATCAATCTCTTAAAATAAGTGAGATAATTTGCTTAACTATGTATTCATTTATATGGTGTTACATTTCTATACATAAACAAATTTATCCTGAGTAAAGCAGATGAATCAATTTTTCCAACAAAAAAAAAACATCTTGATCCTTCTCTCTTCCTGACTGTGCACCAGTACATTATAATCAAATTTATTTTCTATATATACAACATTCAGTATTGTAGAGTGAAGTAACAAAGATTTGTGTAATGTCATTATACTTACTATGTAAATGCATACTTTTGCACTTATACAATATATACAGTACATAACGTCCCACATCTTTACATAAACCTATTGATCTTGATGTACTTTATTGCATTTCATTTATTTTTTATTTTTCTTAATTTTATTTAAATGTTCTTCCTTTTCTGTCATTCAAAAAAGACCTGTGAATGTAACAGGTTTATAATTTAAATCAATACATAAATATTTACATGTACAGTATTTTGAAAAGAGTCCAACACCTCAGTTTACAAACCTGTGGCTGTTCTCTGTTTGTGAAATACCTGCTCATCAGGCTGTGTTCTCCAATTCACTTTATTCGTCGCTTTACCTCCAGCAACATTCCTAATCTGTGAAATTTGGTGAAATTTTAATAAGAAAATACCCAAGCCAGATTGAGTACACTTATTGAACACTCCTTTTGACATTTCACTTCATCAGATGTTTTAAAGTTAACATGAACCTTACCTTTTCCAAAAGGTTATTCTTGATTTGTGGATCATTGACATTGACACCAATCTTGGCATTCACCACAATCCTCATCACAACTTTTCTCAGAGTTTCTGTGAAGTAAGACATTGAGAAAGAAGAATGATTTGTCATAATGACATCTTGTCATTGCATTTGTCAGGAAAACTGGTATCTAAATGACATAATTCTTAACCCCCCTGTTTAAAAACAGGGTACAGCATCTGTGTTAGGGGTCAAATTGACTCACATAGTTTAGTTTCTGTGCAATTTGACAAAAATAATGCATTTTATATTTATGTTTTGTTACCTGACTGCTTAGTGTTTTTCAGAGTGTTAACTGACAAATTTCATAAGGGTCAACGGAGGAGTCTGTATGACCCCAACACAAAAGTTTCCAAAACACATCTGTTTTGAAACTTTGCATGCATTCATTACCCTAAACAAGAAATGTTAACCAAATTTCAAGAAATAAATAGTTTAACCAGTATTTCAGCAGCAAAATTAAGTACGGGTCAAATTGACCCCAAAAAACAGGAGGGTTAAGTTGTACATGATTTGATAGGCTTACATGTAAGTTGATATTACTTTGGCAAAAAACTCCCGCATGAAGCCCATTCAAACAACTGCTCACACCCCATCCAGTAAAAGGACAGTCCTGCACTGTCAACTCATTTCCTGTACAGGCCAGTTGATCCATCCATATTCGCCCTGAAGGTCCCACATATGCCTTCGGCTCTGCAATGTCTCCACAATCCAGCTCTCGACACAACACTGTAGCATCTGCTAGATCCCAGCCCGAGTGACACACTGCGCCCCACTGCTTATTATACCGAATCTGAACTCTGCCATCACACTCACTGGAACCACCGACCAGCTTCACATCTGTTGAAAGAGTTTTACATGTTAAGGTCTGCTCTCCATTCAAGACCCGTCTGTGCCCATTTGATGTTTAAAAGGGAGACCAGACACAATAAGATCCCATTATATAATGTTAGTTAATGCATTAACAAATATTAGTTAACTTGAACAATACATTATTAATCTTTAATTAAAAATACAACATTATTAAAAAGTTAGTTGAAATAACACTTAAAAATAAACGTTCCAAAAGGGGGATTATTGGCAGTGATGCTATAGAAAAAGCATTTTGATTTCCCAAAGAACCACCTTCTGCTTTAAAGAACCTTTTGTGGAATGGAAAGATTCAATAAATATTAATGGTTCTTCATGTAACCATCAATGCCAATAAAGAATATTTATTTTTAAGAGTGAACTGCTCATTGTTAGTTCATGTTAACCGCCAAGGAGAACCTCTACTTGTCCAGAACACTTGTCTCCATTCACGAACCTGACAGCTGTTATCCACACAAAATGTCAATTCTGTTTCATTTCTTTTAAAACAATATTTAAATTCTCAGAATATTTTTGACTCACATTGGCAGATGACTCCAGCATCTTGTTGATGGTTACAGTTGTGTATTCCCCAGCCATTTGATGAACAGCTTTTCAAGGTAAATTCATTTCCAGTACATTGTACATCATCCATCCATATCGTTCCTGATCCCTGGCTGAAAGAAGCAGCACTCTTCGCCTCAATCACATCCCCACAGCCCACCTCTCTACACACCACTGCAGCGTCTGTTAGATCCCAGCCATCATCACACACTGTTCCCCATATTCCATTATAAAGAACCTCCACTCGTCCAGAACAAGAGTTGATGCCATTCACCAGCCTGACAGCTGTTACCAATACAAATAATATATAACACAAGTTTTTCTCTTAAATATATTTATGCACCTTACGATCTCTTTCATTTGATAAAAAGGCATACCATTTAACAAAACTTTTTTTAAATGTATCATTTCTTCTATTTAGCACATTCCATAAAGAGAAAATGTGCAATGTTAAAACAATACTTCAGTGACTGTTTTGTCTCACAGTTGCAGATGACTCCAGCGTCTTCAGAATGCACACAGTTATGTATTCCCCATCCAGGTGTATTACAGTTCATCAGTGAGGACTCAGTGCCAGCACAGTTTACATCATCCATCCATATTTGTCCTGATCCTTGTCCAAAATAAGCTACACGTTTTGCCTCGATCACATTCCCACAGCCAATCTCTCTACACACCACTGCAGCATCTGTTAGATCCCAGCCATCATCACACACTGTTCCCCATATTCCATTATAAAGAACCTCCACTCGTCCAGAACAAAAGTCGACACCATTCATCAGCCTCAGAAAAGCTTCGACTGGAGGTCCATTTCCAAAATCTGTATAAATTATAAAACGTGTCAATGGATGCCCATAATGCACTTCTTATACTTCAATAACATTCATTCATTTTAAAATCTTTAGAGTAGCTTTATAATATAGAAATATGCAGATGCTTCTTCATACCCAATATGAGAATGAGCCAGAAGGAATTTAACATTGTGCTCTGAAAGAAATACAGAATTATTAATTTGACTGTTTTAAGTCAGAAATCAGATTTAAAAATAAAAGCAACTTCAATGTCTTTCTGTGCATTGTTTGGCACAAAATGTCTGCTGCACATCTATGTTTTTGCATCCAGAAACCTTACTTTACTGTGCTTTGATTACTACTGAAGTGCATGCATACTACTTCAGTAGAGTTTAATTTCAAAGTCATTTTCATAATTCAGAACCTACAAATTACACAATTAATTAACAAAAAGAGTGAGGAAAGAGTGCAAGAGCTTTGATTAGCAATAAATCAACTACACCAGAAATATTTACAAATATTGTTAGTATCTAATAAAATATGTTTGCAAACTAACAAAAATGATTCACAACATAAAATTTCTTTAACCTGTTAATATATCAGTCTCTTCAGAAGCGTCTTTGTCTCTGTGACGGCGTGAGATCAAGTTAAGGATTGTTTCCAGGTGATTTTATTTCGATGTAGAATCATTTGCCGTCTTGGCTCCTCCCCTCATATTTCCTTAATGAGACAATGATCAACATCAGAAATCAATCTCTTGCTATCAAGTAGTCCATCTCTCAGAATGCAAACCCATTAAATGCTCAGAAAGTGCTGGATTAAATTGATAGCCATAAAACCAGGAACTGATTTCAGGAATAAATAAAAAAAAAAAATTAAAGGAATAAGAATAAATAAAAAAGGAATAGGAATAGTAACAGGAATAAAATTTTCATGACGTGATTCAATTTCAATGCAAATCCACTCAAATGTGAAATACATAAATGCTTTCATATAGCAAATACTCATATACCTGTTACGAGGAGATCTGTCACTATTCAAATATCAAAATATATTCATGGCATGACTTTGAGTGAGCCAGTTTCGTGAAACTCCCTTTACAAAAAAGACATGGAAACTACATGGAAACAACAAGTCAACATTCACGAACACTAGAACGCTAGATTTGTTTGACTTTACATGGACACACTGGCCAACTCATCACACCAGTGAGGTTATTATGCACGAGACAAAGTACTGAATTGGAATTTTCCATAGCCAAAATGTGAAGAAACTGTTTTTATTACATCTCAGAGTTAAACTTATATCCATGAGATGCAATAAATCAGTTCCTTCATATTTCGGGTATGGAAAATTATCTATATATGTTAGATTAACAACACATTCATACAGCAAGTCATAAAGCTAAGATAATGATCAAACATTGAAAAGAAGGAGATAAGCTTGTTGTCAGTAACTTCCTATAAGCTCATATTATGTCCCTGTAAACAAATTACATTCTGCAGAATTTCTCTTAAGAGAATTAGAATGGGAAGTTTGCATATTGTTCAGGTTGAAATAGTCATTTAAATGAGCAGCACAGTAGAATCCAGCAAAACATGTTTGAATTCCTAGATGTTTTGTTTATCAAATGTGGATGTCATGTTATTTACGTGGCAGACAAAAATGCACATTTATATGAATCAGTGGGGATGGTGTTCAGGCTGAATAGTATCTGCGGTCAAGGATGAACAAGAGGAAAACAATCCACATAACTGTCCCACGTCCACTGTTTAAACAGATTACCTCAGTCCTATAAGAAGAAGTTACAGACGACCATCTAGCCAGGTATTACCTTAAAACATTAACATATAAATATAATGTGTTTTTTCTTATGCACTTAGCATAAGTATTGTTCAGTTGAAATTATAGGGGGTGTGTTTCAAATATTACTTCACACTTAAAATCTTCAAACCACTTTTTAAACTACTTCAAAATTTCTGGCTAGACATTCTCTAGTCTTGGCCTGATGGTTAGAGAGTCAGACTTGTAACCCGAAGGTTGCGGGTTCGAGTCTCAGGTCCGGCAGGGATTGTAGGTGGGGGGAGTGAATGTCTAGCGCTCCCTCCACCCTCAATACCACGACTGAGGTGAGACCCTTGAGCAAGGCACCAAACCCCCAACTGCTCCCTTGGCTGCCCACTGCTCTGGGTGTGAGTTCACAGTGTGTGTGTGTTTGTTCACTTCTCACTGCTGTGTATGGGACGCCACACATCCTTTCCTTTCCTCAAGAGAGCATAAAATTTGTCTTGACAAACATTTGAATCTACTTTTAATAATATTGTTTGTCTTTACGTTGAGAGTCCATCATTGTAATTTTTCATTTTAAATGCTTACTGCCATAAAAATTCAACAACAGATTTAATGAAACATTGCATTGTATGATAAAGTAGTAGTAGTAGTACTATTGAAAATGCTGAAATACTCCATTTCTTTCATGCTTTCATTCATCATTGCTAATAATAGACCCACATTGAATTTGCTTAAAAATGTATGCACTTCTCTTCATAAATAAGAGAAGAAGCCACAAGATGAAGCTAAAATGATTTGTGTGAGAATTAGAGACAATAAACCAAGGAGTATTTCATATCTAATATCATACGAAATATATTTGCAGCCAATATGTTGTGGTCCATGCAACTCTTTCTGCTTCTGGGTAAGGAGACCGACGTACTGACACAAAACTTTGTTGTGTATCTGTTGTTGTACCAATAATATCTTTTGAATTAAGGGCTCATATAAAAATAATTTGCATCTGTGGTGCTCTAACATGTACAGGCTCCATAACTGTCACCAGTTGAATCAGATTGATCAGCGGAGACTCTTGTTCTGGATGAGTGGAGGTTCTTCATAATGGAATATGGGGAACAGTGTGTGATGTTGGCTGGAATCTAACAGATGCTGCAGCGGTGTGTAGAGAGAGAAAAAGTGCTGCTTATTTTGGCCAGAGATAAGGACCCATATGGATGGATGATGTAAAATGTGTTGGGAATGAATCTACACTGAATAACTGTTCATCACATAGATGGGGAATACACAACTGTAACCATCGACACGATGCTGGAAACATCTGTGAAGATAAGTCAAATGATTTGTCTTCCTAAGCAACTATTTTAGAATTTAAAACATGCATACACTCCCCAAGGAACTTAATTTGCTGAATCAAACTAAGAAAACACTGCATAAAAAAAATCCATGTTCTATGAATCTATAATTAATAGAAACATAATTACTGCTGCTGGATCTATAATGTAATTTTAAAAAATGTAATTAAAAAAAAAACATCACAGATTATAAAAAGTCCCTATTATACTGTTGAACAGGTCCTTCATTCCAATACTGTTTTCAGATGCACAAAAAACACACTGAAATGGTTTCAGCATTTACTTTAAATATCTCTCTCTTTTTTTCAGAAACCAGGAAAAAAACAGTCATAAGGCTTGGATTTATTGTTGATCCTAAAACTGACCTAAATAACGAAAGAAAAAAGATTTTGGAAAAGGTGAGCGCATGAAAAAAAGGTCACAGAGGAACAACTGATCTCACACTGTAGCTGTGACACAACTGTTCATTAGTATTTAGTATATTTTGCTTACCATTTTTATAGATAATTTATAGAAATTTAACCTACAATGGAAGAAAAAATCTAATGGAGAAGTGTTTCAGAAAATAAGGAAACAGAATACAATTCCTCTAGACTGTGAGAAATACTCACTTTTTTAATGCATCACAAACTAGCCGAGACATATACACATGTACACATTAAAAACATAATTAAATAAATAAATAATAAATAAATAGAAAATAGATATATAAGAGTGGCATGTAGGTAGTGGCCGGGGATGGCTGGTGTTTGGGGAGATGGGGGGGGGGCTTTGGGCCCTGTTGCCCAGCAGCATCTTTCCCTGGCACTTCCGTTGTAGCGTGACATGGGCTGGGGATTTAAGTTCTGGTATGTTGTAGCCACGGTGAGATCAGAGGCAACCCCCCCCCCCCCAATTATTAAACATTTATTAATTTTTAATTTAATACTATTATTATTAATATTATTTTTATTACTTGCCCTCTTCATTGTCCTCCATCCTTTCCCAGTCTTAATGAAATTATTATTATTATTATTATTATGGTTATTGTTGTTGCTAATAACATTTGTTGTCTCCTTTTTTGTTTTTTTTATTATTTATTATAAGTTATGCTACTTATATCTGTTATTAATCTGTTAAGATACTATTTCAGTTGTATGCTTCCTCCCTCACCCCTAGACACAATGACACACACACACACACACACACACATGCATGCTCACAGACGTATGAATGCAAATACTGGAGCTAATCAGAATGGACCTGTAAGGTTGGCTATCAGTATATATGTTTATTTTTCCAAGTGATTCTATATTTGGCACATGTAAATATTGTCACCTTCTTTACTTAGCCTATGTTTTTTACTTATATGTTTGGTCCATGGGATTCTGTATTTGGCACATGTAAACATTGTCACATTCTTTACTTGCATAATTAAAAAAAAACTGCGAGAAATACATATAAACCCTTTGTTAACAGCTATATATTTGGATTAATGTGTGATAGTGTATATACCAAAGACTATAGGGACTTACACTGATACACAAATCATAACTTCAATCATAAATATATTACGTGTTACAAGTAAATCTGACCCTGCCATTAATTGTATAAAGTGATTGATTTACTATGAAATAAGAATGTGTCTTGATTTTGTCTAATAATGTTTGCATTGACAGCTCTGTTCTAGCTTAATACTACTTCTGAATTGTGAACTGGCCTTTTGAATTGTGCACTGCTAACACAGTCAGCTCATTTTGATAATGTTTGTGTATTTAGAAATGGTTTATAAATAAATTTAGAAATGGTTCACTTGAATTATGGGGTAGATATTTATTTAATTTAGTGCTCACTTCATAATGCATCTTCAATACACTGCATAAATTATCGTTTATAGATGTTTATAGGTATTTACAGGAGTGACAAATGCAGTTTTACAGCCAAATTAACTTCCAAAAATTCAGGTAGTGACAAAATTTACATTTATTCAGTATAGTGGTGTTCGTTTAAATTGTGTCTAAAATAAATAAATAAATAAAATATGTGACCCTGGACCACAAAACCAGTCATAAGTGTCAATTTTTAGAAAATGAGATTTCAACATCATCTGAAAGCTGAATAAATAAGCTTTCCATTGATGTATGGTTTGTTATGATATGACAATATTTGGCCGAGATACAACTATTTGAATATCTGGAATCTGAGGGTGCAAAAAAATCTAAATACTGAGAAAATCACCTTTAAAGTTGTCCAAATGAACTTCTTATCAATGCATATTACTAATCAAAAATTAAGTTGTGATATATTTTCGGTAGGAAATTCACTAAATATCTTCATGGAACATGATCTTTACTTAATATCCTAATGATTTTTGGCATAAAAGAAAAATTGATAATTTTGACCCATACAATGTATTTTTGGCTATTGCTACAAATATACCCCAGCGACTTAAGACTGGTTTTGTGGTCCAGGGTCACATATTAGTAAAATAAATAGATAATTTAAAGATGAATGTGCAACATGAACTTGTTTGTCCTGTTTGCTGTGTTTATATATACACACATTTCAAAGCTTTAAGTAAAACATTTTCTGAATAAATACACAAGCAGCAAGAAGTTGTACAATGATACCTGCTTTCTCTACTTCATTGTGTGACAAAATAAAACTGTGGTACCTGAAAGATTAAAAAAAAACTCCAGTTAATGATGACATGCAATAAAAGATGCAAAAAAATCAACAAAAGATGCACATGGAGATTTAATTGCTGCCTATTGGATCCTTGGTGCTCTGATAAAATGTTTAGAGAAGTTACTTTTCAACAAAACCTTTTTTTATTTCTCCTCTTTTTATTGTGGAAGAAGAGAAAAAAAGTTTTTGTTCACTTCACCTACTGCTACTGTAACGGAGGCCAGCTGGTAGGTGCTGTGCCGGTAAACCTCACTCCCCTCATCTCAAGAGGCACACTAGCGACTGACACTATGGGCTGCAGTCTGCAGCCTCCTTTTTAGTGCTCCCGCCTCTCACTGTTAAAAAAAAAAAAAAAAAGTTGAGAAAACTTAAAAGTTTAAGGCAACCAGCTTCAGCAGATTTGTGAGTTTTCTCAACTTATTTTTGTAGATTTTTGAGTTTTCTCAACTTTTTGTTGCATAAACTGAAAACAACAAGTTGAGAAAATTCAAAAATCTGCTGAAGCTGGTTGCCTTAAACGTTTTAAGTTTTCTCAACTTTTTATTTTTTCAGTGCATGCCAACGACCCAGGTTCAAGTCCTGCTCGGAACGGGTGCGAGTAGGACCCAGGTGGATTGACTTTCCAAAGTAACAATCTTCCACAAACAGGGGCTCATTGTATCATATCATGTTTTCCTGGTAAACAAATAAGGCACACATCCAATCTTTCATGCAGCAAACCACACGTGAATTCCAAAGTAATTTTGTTTAACAAATATGATATCTATTTTATATAAACTGTAACATATATGACATGAAGAGAAAGCAGTCAGAAAAACACATGTACATATCACATGCACACAGCACTTTTCAAACAAACAGACGAAGAAGAGAACCATTTAGCAGGTATTAACATACAAATCATATTTATACTGTTATAATATAATTTATATTTGATTACAGTATGACTAAATACAATTAGAAAATCTCGCTTATACAATTAGACAATTATCTTACGGTAGATGTTTAGAATTTTTAAAGTTACTTGTCTACACTGTAAAAAAGGTTTTAAAACCTTATAGGCTGAATACAGTAGATTAATATTAATTCATAAGACAAAGCAAATAATTTTTTGTGTGAAGATTCAACATGAATAATATATCATATCTAACATATTTCTAGCTGCTATGCTGTGGTTCATGCAGCTCTTTCTGCTTCTGGGTAAGAGCATTATGCTATACACAAACAAATCTTGGTCTCAAATTTTGTTATATTTTCAGCCGAATAAACTCAATAAATGTCTCAGAAATATAAGTAAAATTAAATATTAATAATCTGCATCTTTGACTCTATTGCATGTATAGGTTTTACAACTCCCACTAGTACAGACAAAATCAGACTGATGAATGGCACTAACTCTTGTTCTGGACGAGTGGAGGTTCTTTATAATGGAACATGGGGAACAGTTTGTGATGATAACTGGGATCTAACAGATGCTGCAGTGGTGTGTAGAGAGGTGGGCTGTGGGGATGTGATTGAGGTGAAGAGTAAAGCTTATTTTGGACAAGGATCAGGACAAATATGGATGGATGATGTAAACTGTGATGGCACTGAGTCCTCACTGATGAACTGCAGGACAAATGGATGGGGAACACATGACTGTGGACATCATGAAGATGCTGGAGTCATCTGCAACTGTGAGTCAAAAACATCCATAGAACTGAAGTACAAATTTAATATTGTACATTTTCTTTTTTTTAAAGAATGACCCTAGAGATCTAAATATAAGTACTCATGAATTAAAGAGGGTCTTGTTCTTTCACATGACACATGCCATTGCTTCTTTTCAAATAAAATATATATTAAGTTATATAAATATACTGGAGCTAAAAAAAAATATTTGTGTCTTTATATTATTTGTGTGGATAATAGCTGTCAGGTTGGTGAATGGCACCAACTCTTGTTCTGGACGAGTGGAGGTTCTTTATAATGGAATATGGGGAACAGTGTGTGATGATGGCTGGGATCTAACAGACGCTACAGTGGTGTGTAAAGAGATGAGCTGTGGGAATGTGATCGAGGCAAAGAATGTAGCTTATTTTGGACAAGGATCAGGACAAATATGGATGGATGATGTACAATGTGTTGGGAATGAATCTACACTGTGTAGCTGTTCTTCAAATGGATGGGGAATACACAACTGTAACCATCAACATGATGCTGGAGTCATCTGCCAATGTGAGACAAAATATTCAAAGAATTTAAATATTGCCTTAAAATAAATGAAAATGAACTGAAATTGTGTTGCTATATTATGTGGATAACAGCTGTCAGGTTGGTGAATGGAGACAAGTGTTCTGGAAGAGTGGAGGTTCTTTATAATGAAACATGGGGAACAGTGTGTGATGATGGTTGGGATCTAACAGACGCTGCAGTGGTGTGTAGAGAGATTGGCTGTGGGAATGTAACAGTGGCAAACAGTGTTGCTTATTTTGGACAAGGATCAGGACAAATATGGATGGATGATGTAAACTGTGCTGGCACTGAGTCCTCACTGATGAACTGTAGGACAAATGGATGGGGAACACATAACTGTGGACATCATGAAGATGCTGGAGTCATCTGCAACAGTGAGTCATCTGTGAAGGTGGATGAAATCTATATAAATATTGCACACACTGAATAGAACCAAACTTTTCTAATCCCGTACTCTGTTTTTTTTTTTTTTTTATGTTAGGCTTTATTAGGTTGTTAAATGGCACTAACTCTTGTTCCGGACGAGTGGAGGTTCTTCATGACGGTCAGTGGGGAACAGTGTGTGATGATGGCTGGGATCTAACAGACGCTACAGTGGTGTGTAGAGAGGTGGGCTGTGGGGATGTGATTGAGGTGAAGAGTAAAGCTTATTTTGGACAAGGATCAGAACAAATATGGATGGATGATGTACAATGTGTTGGGAATGAATCTACACTGTGTAGCTGTTCTTCAAATGGATGGGGAATACACAACTGTAACCATCAACATGATGCTGGAGTCATCTGCCAATGTGAGTCAAAATATTCAAAGAATTCTTATGTTGTTTTAAAATAAATGACATTGAACTGAAAATTTGTTGTCATATTGTGTGGATAACAGCTGTCAGGTTGGTTAATGGTGACAACAAGTGCTCTGGAAGAGTGGAGGTTTTCCACAATAGAGCATGGGGAACAGTTTGTGATGATAACTGGGATCTAACAGATGCTGCAGTGGTGTGTAGAGAGATTGGCTGTGGGGATGTGATTGAGGCAAAGAGTTTTGCTTATTTTGGACAAGGATCGGGACAAATATGGATGGATGATGTAAACTGTGATGGCACTGAGTCCTCACTGATGAACTGCAGGACACGTGGATGGGGAACACATGACTGTGGACATCATGAAGATGCTGGAGTCATCTGCAGCTGTGAGTCAAAAACATCCATAGAACTGAAGTACAAATTTAATATTGTACATTTTCTTTTTTTAAAGAATGACCCTAGAGATCTAAATATAAGTACTCATGAATTAAAGAGGGTCTTGTTCTTTCACGACACATGTCATTGTTTCTTTTCAAATAAAAGATATAAGTTATACAAATATATTGGAGATTAAAAAAAAATATTTGTGTCTTTATATTATTTGTGTGCATAATAGCTATCAAGTTGGTGAATGGTGAAAACTCTTGTTCTGGAAGAGTGGAGGTTCTTCATGACGGTCAGTGGGGAACAGTGTGTGATGATGGCTGGGATCTATCAGATGCTTCAGTGGTGTGTAGAGAGATGGGTTGTGGGAATGTGATCGAGGCAAAGAGTGCTGCTTATTTTGGAAAAGGATCAGGACCAATATGGATGGATGATGTAAATTGTACTGGCACTGAGTCTTCACTGATGAACTGTAGGACAAGTGGATGGGGAACACATAACTGCCAACATTCCCAAAATGCTGGAGTCATTTGCAACGGTGAGCCAAAAATATTAATTTGTACATTTGTAAAATTGCATTTTTTCCTTTACAGAACAATATTCTAATAGTCTTGTTCTTTCAAACACAATGTGTCATTGTTCTTGTTGAAGTATAGGTAATATTAAAGTACACAAATATATGGGAGTAAAAACAACTTGTGTATTTTTATTATCTGTATGAGTAGTAACTGTCAGGTTGGTAAATGGTGAAAATTCTTGTTCTGGACGCGTGGAGTTTCTTCATGACGGTCAGTGGAAAACAGTGTGTGATGATGGCTGGGATCTATCAGATGCTACAGTGGTGTGTAGAGAACTGGGATGCGGGAGTGTCATAGATGCAAGTCACGCTTATTTTGACCAAGTACCAGGACAAATGTGGATGAAAAATGTACAATGTACTGGGAGAGAATCTACTTTGAAGAGCTGCAGATCACATGAAATTGCCTCCTGTAGTAATAATAAAGGTGCTGGAGTCATCTGTCAGTGTGAGTCATAAAACGTCAAATAATGATTTCAATATGTTTTGTCCATTCAGCCCATCTTTACAGACATAAATCCATTTTGTTTATTTTACTGTGTGCTTCAGCTTCTATCACATTGGTCAATGGCACTCATTCATGTTCTGGAAGAGTGGTGGTTCGACACAATGGTCAGTTGGGAACAGTGTGTGATGATGGCTGGGATCTAACAGACGCTGCAGTGGTGTGTAGAGAGGTGGGATGTGGGAATGTGATAGAGGCCAAGAGTGCTGCTTATTTTGGACAAGGATCAGGACCAGTATGGATAAATAATGTGAGCTGTAATGGAACAGAGTCTACACTGAAGAACTGTGTATTAAACGGAAGAGTTCCACAAAACTGCAGCCATGAAAAAGATGCTGGTGTTATCTGTGGACGTAAGTGAACAGTGCTTCATTATAAAGGTCTTCTGTCTGACATAATACTTACTGCTGGAATTTCTTACCATAATAGTTCATGTTAATAATATGCAAACAATGGAAAAAAGCAAAATAATGTCTGTCTTAGACATACATGCTTAATAATAAAGGTTCCAAAAGGGGTTTTCACAGCAATGTCAAAGAACCTTTCAGTGAACATTTCCTAAAAGATTTTTCCTAAAAGACCATTTTTATTTTCTTAGTGCAAAGAACATTTTAATTATCTAAAGAACCTTTTGTGGAATGGGAAGGTTCCGTGGATCAATGCGTATAAATAGTACGCCAAATAAAAACGAAAACTCGTGGTATCGATACGCAAAATTGGACTTTGGCGTGTATATACTACGCGATGGGTAGGATTAGGGTTGTGGGGTAGATGCGTATCATATGTACGTGAAAACTGTGTATCATATGCATGCCAAAAAACTTCATATCATATGCATGCAAAAACTGCGTATTATATGCACGCCAATCACCTGCGTATCATATGAACGCCAAAGTCCATTTTTGCGTATCAATACCACGAGTTTTCGTTTTTATTTGGCGTACTATTTATACGCATTTTCACGATGTTAAAGATTGTTCATGGAATCATTGATGCCAATAAAAGAACCTTTTTTTGAAGAGTGTAGCCTGGTATCATCAACTCCCTTTCTGACCTGTTCATTTATTGTTTGTTAGCCAAAATTCGACTGCAGAATGGTTCCAGCTCTTGCTCTGGAAGAGTGGAGGTTCTCCATAATGGAATATGGGGAACAGTGTGCGATGATGACTGGGATATAAAAGATGCCAAAGTGGTGTGTAGAGAGATGGGCTGTGGGGATGTGACTGAGGCAAAAAAAGGTGCTTTTTTTGGCAATGGCTCAGGACAAATATGGATGAATAAAGTGAATTGTTATGGGAATGAGCTAACTCTAAAGAGATGTAGATCACCTGGATGGGACGTACAGAACTGCAGTCATTCTAAAGATGCTGGAGTCATCTGCCAATGTGAGTCAAATACATGAATAAAACTGAGGCCAATTACTCTGCCATCCAGAATATTACAAGTCCTTGTTTATACACTTAACTAAAGTAACTTTCTTCATTATTGTTTTTGTATTGTCTACAGCTGCTGCTGCCACTACCAGTTCTCAAAAAGACAAGTATTGTACGTCAAAATGTACCTCTTTTGGACAATGTGCAAACCTATGAAAATTTTCCCACATATTGTAGCCATTTTCTACTAGAGTTATTCATGCAATGTCTTTACCATATTTGAGAAGTGTGTTAAACTAAGCAGTATAGAAACAAATACTACCATTATTTTCATAATTGTAATTAGCAAAAAACAAAATATTCAAATTTCCTTATCATACTTGCTATAATATCATAGTAAAATAAATTTTGTTTAATGTCTATTTCAGACAGCTATACCTATATCAACAATTCAAAAAGCTGGATTGATGCACTAGGATACTGCAACGCTCGCCACCAGACACTGGCGCACATTTTAAATGCCACGGCACACGAGTACATCACACAGATGCTGCAGGATAAAGGAATCACTGATGGAGTGTGGATCGGGCTCGAACGGAGTATGCTCTTCGCTTGTTCGCCCTGGCTGTGGACCGGTGGGCCGTATGTGGAGTATGCATCGTGGCATCAAGACTTTCCAAAGGACCCAGGGAACATGTTTTGTGGAAAACTTTTTAAGAAGGAACAGAACAGGTTTGGATGGATGGATGCTTGCTGCCATGAGCGCCTGCCTTTCATCTGTCAGGTCAGTTTCTTGTCCTAGCTTAATGATATCAGCTTTTTGATTTGATCTGCAAGGGCCTGCATGGAGCCTAAAACAATTCTCTTTTGTCATGCCTTATCAGGGATGAAACACTAGATGGAGCTGCATCCTAGTTTGGAGTCGGTTGCTGATGATCACAGAAATTCAGTCAGGCATGATAAACATTTTTTGCTTTGTTTCTAAACAAGCTATAGTGATATGCAGTCCTGTTTGGTGGTGTGGACTTGTAACACATACTGTTTTTACATTACAAAAATGCATCACAAAATTTACAATTACAATTTTTTTAAAAAATCCTCAAAATGCAATGCAAAGTCTTTCTTCTTTGGATTGTACAGCTGGAAGCTGTTTATATATGAAATATATTTTATAATTTACTTGAAAATGTCAGTCTTTCTTTTTGAGTTTATGCTGAAATGATCTAATGATACTTTAAAGTCAATGTTAGTTCTGTGTGTCTATGAATGGTTTGAGGTTTATTATTAATGATTGAGATCCTTGTGCTTATTTTTTATTGCTACATTTTTTTCTAAGTGTATTTAACTGCAGTCAGATTATTGTATCATGCATAATTCATAACTGGTAATTAATTAAAACAATATTCATGAAATGTTTCTGTAAAAATTTGATTGGTAGTATTTGCACTTGTAATAGATAAATTATTCTAGATAAATTATGCATTACACAGTGAAATTTGCTTCATTTGCTGTTTTAATAAATCTGCATTATATTAATTTTTCATATTTAATACGGTTTAATATTTTCATTCAATTTTCATTCAATGTTTTTCAGCGTGTTTATATTGAGATGACTAATAAATAAAACTAGTAAACATTGGGTAATTTGCTTTTTGTATTGCCTTCTTGGTTAAGATGAATCTTTGAAATAAAAAAATGATTTATTTCTGTAAACTTTTAGATTTTTCATGATAATAGGCGTGTTATTATTACTATTATTATTAACAACAACACTAATAATAATAGTAATAATAAAAGATATTATTGTTGTTGTTATTTATTTTAATAATGCCTGTCCCATCCCCCATCTCTGTCTCTCTCTTACACACACACGCACGCACGCACGCACGCATCACAGACGGTTCCTCCCATTTCTGGCAAATAGAGGGACTAAAGCCGGCTGCCTCCACACATAAGCATATCTCTCTGGCGGATGCGTTACTGTTTTACTAACAGTTTAGTAATAAAGAGCGTCTTTTTAAACGGAAGAGATGTCGACAAGACCGGGATTCTACCGGCAAGAACTAAACAAGACTGTCTGGGAGGTGCCAGAACGATACCAGAATCTCACACCGGTTGGATCGGGGGCATATGGCTCAGTATGGTGAGTCCAGCAGGCG